>OZ005741.1:50866960-50918799 GCA_963930735.1 Dioctria linearis | reverse complement strand
TTTTTTGCATGACCGCTTCCATCTTGAATATATTATCATAGGAGGATATGGTAAACAAGGATTTATAGAATATAGATGTCGGGGGAAAGGATGCTTCTCAAGCGTACTATGAGAAAATCTTTTTATTTAAGGTACATATCCCCAGCAAAAATGTTTTCGTTTACTTTAGTTTTGTTCACTCCTTACAGACAACCGAGAAATGGTTTTATATTTTGCGCTACAAATTCAAGTGATCCTTGGAATTTTGGTATAATTTCTGAACGGATTCCTTTCCTTCTATTTCACGGTGTATGTTTTTTTTTTTTTGGTTTATAGTAAGTTCTGAGTTAGTTTTGTAAAAATAAATACTTTTCGTTAAATGGATAGTGGTTAAGATTATTATTATTTTCATTTATTATTGACTCTAGAGAATGTTTTACTATTGCTATGGTGATGAACTGAGAACGCTATCCCCTGCATTCCGAAGAACAGAAAAATAAGCTTGCAGGTGTTGTTACTATTAAGGCTTGAGGCTGGGTGTAAAACCTGACCAACTATAGATTGCAACAGAATTTAATTTAATTTTTATTCCCAGGATCTTTATACCTACCCAATAAGGCCTTATAAAGCCTTTCATCCGGTTATCATATGGAAAACAAAAACATAATTTTTATTCAGCATTTTGGCGTATTTATCATCTTCGACGATAAAAGTTTATACATCCTGAATAATTGGAAGTGACTCTGAAATTGAATCAAGTATAGCTACCTAGTTTTCCCAACTCTCCTAAGGAATCGATAAGGAACATAAAAAAAATGAATAACCATTTGATTATTGTTATTGAAATAGGGACGTTGGTTTAGCAGTGGCAGCGTTTGTATAACAAGGGCCAAGAAGTGCGCACATCCACCAATTCTTTACAACATTGCAAACATCAGAAGCCATATATACAATAGGGTCATCACATAACCAAGCCCACAACAATTCCCTGATTATTATTGATCTGAATTATTTTTAGAATTGCAAATGAGGGGGAATTTAAAGTGACTATTTGAAATGGACTCCCCATATACAACATTCTATTAGAAATCCCCGACAAATTGGTCATATTGGTCGATTGGATCCCTTCCGATTTAGATTAAACTTTTTACGAAGTTTTACTTTAGTAAGAGCAGCATCAGAAATAGCAAAAATTGCCGGTGATATCAATTTAGGAAATCATAGCTCTACTTCTACTCGATTGATTTTTATAATCTTTAGCAAATTTGGAAGAACTTTTTTGTTCTTTAAAAATTAGATCAGTGCTAAAAACAACTATGTCCAAATTTGAATTTTAAGAATATTTAAAGTATATTAATTATCATACTAAACTTTTCAAAAAATCAGTTTTTTTTTCATTTATTGCGTACACACAACACCTGTTATCTTATCAAAATTCATCTAGGGACAAAGACATCAGAAATTATTAGAATATTAAAAGACGCTCATTTATTTACTTCAACTATTGTGTCGTGTAAGATATGATTTCAGTAATTTGTATACATTGATTATTGAATGTAATTATACCTAGGATTTTCAGGAGAGCCAACAGATTGAACTTTGTTGAACTAGAAACTTTTTGTTGGCTCTGCAAATATCCAATTTGTTTAGTTAATTGTGGACACATACGATCACTTTCCTCGTAACGATAGAACCAGAAATGCAAATATTATAATAATTACCATAGATACGAAACAATCTTTTCTTGTGCTTTTTATACTTTGAGGCAGACCTCTAAAATTCCAAGTACAAGTACCAGTACCTGGACTTGAAATATTTTAAATACAAGTACAAGTCCCGAGACTGGTACTTAAATAAATTTCAAGTACGAGTTCCTGTACTGGTACTTTGAAATTTTTCAGTACAAGTCCAGGTACTGGTACTGATATTAGTATTTACTTAAGTACCAATGTACTTAAGTACTTTACTGGTCTGCTTTGAGGTTGGCTATTTTCCAACAAGAAAGAATAAGGGAAGGTTGTGTATGTATCGTTCGATTCCCTCTGCCAATTTGCAGAATGGGAGCACGTATGGGAGTAACTCGCGCAGTCTATGTTTATACATGTGGCCGAGAATGGTATAAAAAAGTTTGATTAATTAATTTTTTTTATTTGGGGCATATAGAACTCCGAAAACAGCGAAGATGAAAATGTACTCCTTTTTTCGTAATTTATCTAAAAAATTTCCTTCAAAATTTGTATGCTCCATTAATGGTCGACACCGTCTAAAAGAGTTAGTTCGTTTGATGCATGCCTAGACCGTTAAAAATGTTCTTGAGCCTTTTTATTGCATATGAATTTATTTTATCAACACATTAATTCAGTCATTGCATTCATCGAATCAATTTATTTATTTACCCATTTAGTGATATACATTCAATACAACTTTCTTAACTAGCTATCATATCTATCCATATAATCAATCTTATCCATTTAATCTATCCATCGCAAGTGCTTCACTGCTTCTAAGATTTAAATTTAGATTTATATGCATAGCGGGGCGATTGGGCTTTGCACTGCAGCCATCACTGGCTTATTGTGCACCGCTTACATTACAGTTCCTCCAGCAAGCCTACTCTTCCCAGCAAACCTACTCTTCCCAGGAAGAGCAGTATTTTTTTGGAAGAGCTTCTTCGAAGTCGGCAGTTCCGGATATAGACAAGTCTATAAAGAAGACTTGTCGAAAAAATTTCAACTAAATCGGTCCAGTAGAACTTGAGGAATCGTCGGCATCGTCTTGAAATATGCAAATTTTTTGAAAAATCGTTTTTTTTTTATTGGCTTAAAAGATAGTTTAAACCCTCTAGAATAAGAAAAAAAAGGTCCCGTGCGAGAAATTTTTTTTGCTTTGAAAATGGAGGTCACCACCAAGCGCGTCAACTTGCTCCGAAACATGTCCCGGGGAGATGGCTGTGGAGCCGCCATTTTGTTTTTTTTTCGCTGTCAAAAATTTATCAATAAAGCTCAATGTATGCCCGATAATACCCTTAAAAGTTTTTTTCAAACACCTTTAATTTTGCGAAAAAAAAATTCGTGAAAAAACCTTTCTTTTTTAGCCGTCACAGAGGCGTTACCCCTTAAAGTCCATACATCCAGTTGGTTTGGAAGTTAGAATTCAACTGTTAGCAGCTGGATGCAAGTGAACACTAAATATAAAGATAGAAATTTGAAAAATCCTCTTGTAGGCATATTCTTGAATAGTTAAACTTTGAAAATATGAAAAAAAAAACGATTTTTTCGAAATTCTAGACTAGAATACCCCCTTCAGAAATATGCGCCAAAAGCCTGATATCTTTATTGCGCAATTGCTTCGCATTCACACGGCACGTGCTCCGGTGTTTCATCCTCTTCAAAACATAGTCTACATCAGTGGGTGAGATGCCTTATCGATGAATGTGTTTGTTAAGTTTACAGCGTACGGTTAGGACTCCTGCAATGATTCTGATTTTTGATTTCTCGATAGCCCTAAAAGACCTAGGATCTACTCTGATGAAGGTCTTTTGCTTGTCTGGATCCTGTCATTGAACCCCATCTCTGGTCTACCTGGTTCTGGATCCAGTTTGCATAGGAAGCTTCACAGTATTGTAGGAAATACTGCAAAAGGGTAGTGGTCATATAAGGGGAATGGATGCTCCTCTTTTGCCCACTAAGTCTGCATTTTCATTCCCATCAATTCCAGAATGTCCTGGCATCCACTGAAGTGTTAGGTGGTTGCATGTGCCAAGGTCCGATAATGCTTGTATGCATTCCCAAGTCAACTTCGTTTTGATCTCAGGTGATAAGATTGCTTTCGCTTGTCTAACTGTTAAGATATAAATATTTTTATTAATGTAGGATCGGCTGAGGTTTTCGCATGCACATCTAGTGATGTCATAGACCTATGCCTGAAATATCGAGCAGTATTTTCTTAGGATTTGAAAGATGTTAGCTCTTCGTTTAACGCCATATATTCATACTCCTACTCCTTTCTTGCTTTTAAAACTGTCGGTGTGCTATATTTGGGCTTGATTTGCTAGATTTGTATGTATTTCTTCCTTATCTGGTATTATTATCTTGAAGGGCACACGGAGGTTGTGTTCAACAGCGGAAATCTGGCAACATATCAAGTTAAGGATTTGCTTCAATTCTTTTGGTTAGAGTGCGTAGACTTTCAGAGCCCCAATCCCTATAGCCATCTGTCCGGCTCTCTACACCATGAGCCCAGCTTCTTTTGCAACAATGTCGCCGAGTGCCGGTAGATTCAATAGTGCTTCTAGAGCTTGTTCAGCTTCCTGTTGGTTGTCTTGTGTGTAGATTTATTTCCCCATGTTGCTGCAGCATTGGTGATGATATTTGGCTTTAGTCGATATCTTGAGCCGGGTAGTTTCCTGTAGTCCCACATTATTAGTGTACCTATCTGGCCTGTGTTATCAATATGTTTGCTCGGATTCTGCTTATCATCAAGAGTTATCCCGAGATATTCAGCTTCTTTTGGACATTGCGACCTCTTTACAAAAGAGTATAGGGCTAGTTATGTTCCTCATTTTCCTTCTTTTGGTAATGGGTATAATTGTTGTTTTGTTAGGATGGACTGATAGCCTGTGTGCTGCACATCAGTACTGAAACAAAACTTAGGGCTCCTTGAAGCTTACTAGAAAGCCAGCGCTCATATTTACCACTGATTATGATCACAAGGTCATCGGCGTAACCTTGAGATTCAATACATTGGTTGCTTAGTTGAACTAAAAGATCGTCAACCACCATGGGACCACATCAGAGGAGATGAGTACACCGCCATGCGGACAACCCCTGGTGGTGCGAACCTCCAGTATCTCACCAAATAGCCGCGTTCTTATTATCTTGTTGGAAAGCATAGTCTGAGCCCATTTGCTATGTGTTGGATTCACTCCATGTCTAACCAATGCAGGCATTATTGACTTAACAGAGGTATTATCAAACGCGCCCTCAATACCCAAAACAAAGGGCTAGTTCCCTGTTGTCAATGACCCTTCCTGTATCATCTGTCAGGTTTAGTAGAGCTAGTTCTGTTGATTTTCCTTTTTGGTACGCAAGTTTGTTCAGACTTAGTCGATGCTCCATGAGCGCTCCGTCTCTGATGTGACTTTCCACTATTTTCTCCTTTGCCTTAAGAACAAATGATGTCAGGCTTATGGGCCGATATGACCTGCGCTGGGCTTCATGTTTACCTCCTGCCTTCGGTATATATTACACCTTTACCTTCCTTCATGCTTTGGGGATATATCCCCATGCAAAGCTTGCTCTAAAAGTTTATATCAGGATTGGCATGAGTTTATCCAGTCCTCTTTGTAGCAGAGCGGGGAAGAATTCATCTTCACACGGCGATTCGTATGGTTTAAATGAGGTTATGGCTCATTTAATTGAGTGTAGTGTGAAGATTTTGGTAGCGGCGCTCCAGATCTCTCTTGGGACGATAGCCGTCTGCCAGGGACGGACTATTGTGGTTCGCTTCAGCCTCACTGGCTACAGATCCGGGAATATGTTTATGTGCAAGAAGCTCCAGAGTTTCTTTTCCTGTTCTGGTGTAGCTGCCATCATCTTTTTCTAAAAGTTGGAGTATGTAAGAGGGTACTTTTGACAAGATCTTGTGGATTCTAGCACAGGCAGGTGTTTCGGTAATGGGTTAGGGCTTCTTTGTATTCAACCCAGTTCGATGCTGCTTTCGCTTTGTTGCATAGCCTGTCTAGCTTTGCCCTGAGTGTGGTAGGCTGGTTATTCCACCAGCGGACATTCGATTTTTCACCCTTTGCTTTAGAGGCTGTTCAAATATCGTCTGTTTTAACAGAGTGGATTGATTTCTTTAGGCTTTCCGCTAGCTGCCTTTTGTATGCATGCCAATTTGTGTGTCTCGGAATACGATATGTCAATGTTTCAGTAGAATCAGATACAATGCAAATCTTATTTGTTTGTGATCTGACATTGAGGGTTCTTCTGAGACATGCCAGTTGCTAATCTTAGAAATTATTATATAGGTTCCAAGTGTTATATCGAGTACACCTTGCCTTATAATGTTTGCAAGGGTTGGCCCATTTCCCCGATTCAACATGTGGAGCGTATTTGAAAACATAAATTCATAAGAGAATCACCCCGCTTTGTTGATATCCGAGCCTCCACAGATGGTACGGTGGACGTTTGCGTCGCACCCGAGTATAAGCTGGATGTTTTCCTCGCTGCAGTGTTCGACCAGTTTTTTAGACGGCAGTTGGCAGGACATCTTCATTGTCACAAGGAAAATACGCCGAGGCGATTATCGAGCTCGATTGTGTATCTTCTGTGACACTGATACCTGCTGCTGCCAGGTCTTCCGTACGGAACTCTGGGATTGGAAGGTAGTTAATGTGTTGCTTATATATATATATGTATGCTTCTATAAACCGTTTATTTATTTATTTGGAACGTCATCCAGGATCTGATTATTAAGTTTTCAAAAAAAAAAATATATACATAACAATAATAATAAAAATAAAAGAAACTTTAACTAAGCTGATCTGTTATTTGACTTTTTGAAAGATGAAGGTCAATGCAATCAAACTGGTTGCTAAAGAGAGGAGTCATTGATAAAATCGGCTCGTGCAAACCCTAGTTTCGTACTATGCTGAGGAACGACAAAGAAGTCGTGGTTCCTCAAGGAGCGCATAGGAAGAAGGAAAGACGAGTGGTAGTCTGATAACTTGGTTTGAAAAAATCGAGTTTCTTTTTTTTTACATATTTCGAAAGTACTATATATTAAGAATATACTGTAAAAAATTTAGACCGTAATTCGAAATATTGACGAAGTTATAGCACATATATGTGAGCCCCTCGTGGTAGCACGCGCTGAGCAAACGGCTGGACCCCTCTATTGTTTACGCGTTACCGTTATACCTACTTCATGCGTCGGATTCTTTTGTGTATACTAAAAGTTTTACGTGTTTCTCCACATACATTTATCTAACCATCTTACCATCATATCGAAATACAAAAACGGCCAGTCAGTGTATGTTCGTTACTTTGTGCGTAAATATCTTCGAAGAGCGAAAATGGATTGGAAAGGAAACTTTAAACACGTTTTCTCGATACAACGTTTTTACGATCGGCCGGGGTAATAAAAAATTGTCTAGCCAACCGATTAGGCAGGAACAAGGATCTTTTTTTTCGTCCCTAACTTTCCATTTTACAGCCCGATCTCGACCATTTCGAAGTCCACCATTTTGCTATTTTGCAACAATATTGTTTAATCCTAGTTTCAACCAGAATGACAAGCTTACAGAACAATAATATTTTTGATTTTTTTGTTTGAGATGTCCTCAAGCGGCGAAATCACCACGGCCAGCCACCTACGTTTTTTTTTTTTTTTGGAAACGCTGACTTCAGTGCTACAAAACTATACAAAAACTTTAAAAAAAAAAACAAAATAAATAAAATTTTTTTTGTATACTCTTAGATACTATTAATAACATATTAAAAACTCAAACCAATTGAATTTTATTTTACCCTAAAAAACAAATTCCCGAAAAAAAGCATTAAAAAACGTGCAAGTTACCAGACTACGACCTTGAGGAAGACATCCAAATCTTTGGTTTTGTCAAGTCTAGTTAATAAGCATCCATCTAAAGTATAACTAAGTCGAAATGCTTTATTTTACGATAAAAGGGACACAGCGGTGCATTTGCTGATATTGAGAGAAAGACAGTTAATAGCACACCATTTATGAAAGGTGTCTAAGTCCAAGTTTAAAATTCCACACTCGTTTTCATTAGAAACAAAGCGGAAGATTTTGGCATCGTCAGCGTTACAAAGTATTCTTGAATTAGCCAAAATCGGAGAAACATCATTAATTTAAATTATAAAAAGAAGTGGCCGGAGATGGCTCCTTTGAGGAACGCCAGAAGTATTATCTATTTAGTTAGAAAGAGCTTGCCGAAATATAACACACTGCGTGCGATCAGATAAATAAGAACGAAGCCAATTTCCAAAGACAGTAGGAGAACCAACTACAGTCATCTTGTGAATTAAGATTTTGTGATTGATTCGGGCGAAAGCCAGCTGCCAGCTGAACGCAAACGTGGCTTAGCAGGCTAGTTACAAAGTAAGAAATACACGAGGAAAATCAGATGTCTCGTTATCGCAGTAGTAAGAGCAGTCGGCCCGCAAGCGGAAGGTCCAGGTTTCAAACCCTGTACGAGGCGGTGCTTTTTTTCATCTTGTATTTATGATTTGATTTAGGATCGTTAAAAATAAAAGTTCTTAAAATTCTTCTATTCTCCATAAATTAAATAATTAATTAATACATTAGGCAAGTTAAAATCACCCATAAGCATTAATTCGTCGGCAGGCATCAAAACTTCAGTAAGCCTATCGATACATGAATAGAACAAGTCAAATATCTCAGCTGATGAGCATGGAGGGATATAATTTGTATAAATATATACGGTTTTGTGTGAAAACCTGAGAGCTAGGCATATAAACCCCAGATCACCGGAATCAACAGGGTCGACCAACATACATGAGAGGTCGCGACAAACGCCACGAAAGCACTCACCTCCAATAGGAGCATCCAGAGACATATAACGGCAGTTACGGCGAAACATCAAGAACTCGTACCAGCTCCAGCTTTTGATCCTGTTGAGGCTGTTGTGCCCTTGGGGTTCATTGTTGTTTATGGTGTTTGTTGCTCTTAATGCTGATGAATCTGTGATTGTAGCATCTGCGGTTTCAGCGTCTGATTTTCATTCCACTGATGGTTTCGAAGCAAATTTCCATGATGCTCCAGGTCATCACAAGTTGGTTTAGAGTCAATAGACAAATGCCGCGAGTCAGTCTCGTTATTCCTATTACATCTTCTGAATAATTGTTTGTAGCAATCGAAGTTGATTCTGAGAGCCAATAGGTGGCAATCAGGTTCATGTAGTTGGTCATGTGATTGCGAGTCTAAAGTGATTTTATGCGAATTTATATTGTTAACAACAGAATTAATAGTGTTTTTCATTTCCTAACTGGAAGAAGTCAGATTATAAATGTCCTTTTTAATGTCGTTTATGCCAGTCTCTTTCTGTATTGAGAAATGGCCCAAGTAATAAAGGCTGAGATTGATCAGAGGACTGACAATTGGAATGTAAATAATTCACTGAGTCAGTTAAAACAATTAGTTTACGAAGCAAAGACACAGACTTTTCAACAACAACCTCATTATATGATTCTAAATATTCGTAGTTATTGGCGAATTTATCAATTTTGTCAGTTAGACCGCCAATATCGACATGTATATCAGCAATTTGATGCCAAATGTAAAATTGTTTTATTATCTTGGCGCCAAGAAAGCAAAGTCAGAAGCATTTGTATTGAATGGTGATATTGCATTGTCTATACCTATTGCCGGTTGATAACGACAAGGCATCCATTCTTTTATCCATACATCTTCAATATTACTCAAACATTCTTATCCAAAGTATAAAGGAGATCAATAAAACAAAGAAATTTACAAAAATTCTGTAGAGGAGAATTACATAACTTGACGTATAATATCAAAATCGTTCATTATATGAAAGACATCTCCACGTAGTTCACAAAAGATTCAATATGGAAACATCAAAGCATCTGTTCTGAAATCATAAAGCTACACATTTAACCTATGAAAATTTAACCTATGAAAATATAACCCAAACCACACTTTATTGTGGTTTGGTTATGTAAAAGCAAACATACAGAACCGCAGAGTGGTAGGCAGGCAAAAGAAAAAATCAGTCTAAATTTCAAACAAAAATATTTGGTTTAGCAACCATTTTCCGTTCTAATTTCTCCAAAAAAAGTAATTATTTTATTTTTAGGTTGTTATTAAAAAAATCAAACAAAAAAAAAACTTAAAATAAATATTTTAGATGTTTCAGGCTAGATTATTCAACAATCATGAAAGTAACGATAAGGAAACGAAATGCATTTGATATTATGATCGATATCAAATATTACCGCCAATGAGATTCAGGGTTCAGTTTTGATCTGTCCGTGCTCAAAGTTTTACAGGATGTACCAAATTTGCATATTCAGCGCATAACGCATCTCATATCCACCTTAAACGCTATCATAATTTTAAATTTTGTCATACAAGTAGATGTAAAGTGAAATTCGATAAACCGTATTCATATCGGTGTTGAGATTAAAAAAACATACTTCGCCTATAATGGGACATATTTTAATTAAAAATTAAAAACAAAAAACAAAACCCTAAAACCGAGTGCTGCGGGCACTTCAGTGTCATCAATGGCGATACAGCTCAGAGCTAATATTGTAAATACTTTTCATACGAAAATTAATTTTGACTGAAAATTACCTTTATCGCATCTTGATTGTATTAAACGTGCTGAAATGCATAAATCTTTGTTGTTGCAAAACAAAAATGAAATGCACGTCAAAATGAAGCTTTTCAGGATAATCCTTGTGTCAGAAAAAACGTTACAAGTACACCCCCCCCCCCCTCCATAACTTCGCTGAAATTCAATATATTTTATAATACCATTGACCTACAACTATTGTCTTGGTTTTCCAATTTGAAAGCAATTTATCAGATGGAATAAGAGGGTTTTGGAGTTTCAGTTCACCAAGAAGATCTTAGAAAAATTCCACATTTCTTTTAAATTGTCCTAAGGAAGTCAGAGGTATTGAGGTTGGGTGATGCTTATTTTAGATAAAGCAGTTCATGTTTTATACTTTGTTGCTCTGGTTGAAGTGGCGCTTAATGCACCCAGAGAACATTTCATGGAGAAGATTTCTCAGAAATGATGCTTCAATGATGCTCCCATTTTAATGGAACTGAGATTAAAGTAACGTTTCACATTAATCTGTGTTGACGGGATAATAGTGCTAGTGGATTTAAAGGATAGGATATTTTTGTGGATGAAGTTGATTAAGTTCAGACGTCTGTGTACATACATATGTACAAACAGTAGATTTGGGTTAGTTTGTGGTATGTGCTTATGTGCTGTTCCTAAAGAAAATGTGCTCAGCACGTTGTTCTGTTTTAAATTCGCCTAATATATTTACTAATGGCCGTAAACACCAACTCATATAAAACTTAAAACAATGTGTTTTCTGCTTATGTGGCATTACATTCGGACATTTTTGGTATGTCGAAATAAAGTTGTATTATTTTTTTTTAATTAACAAATGTTGGATTGGACTAGCAATATAATGAAGAAAATTAATTTAATTTTTAGTTTTTTTTTCGTTGCTTAATATTAAAAGAATTATTTGAGTAGAGAAAAAATTCAAAATCAGTACATCCCTAACTGAAGTATCATTGCCACGGAAATGTGCTATTCTTTGCTGTCTGCAGTCATTCAATTCAATTCAATTCAATTTTTATTTCCTGGCAAATGGTACAATAAGACTTACAACATCTTTTACCTACACCGACTGTTACTGAATATATAATATATGAAAATTAAAAGCTAATGAATAAACTTAAGAGAAAAACAAAATGAAATTAAATAAAGCTAAATATTTAGAAGATTAAGAAAAAGAGGATTAATAGGAAATATTTTTATTATAAAAATTAAACAAGAATAATAGCAGAATTCAGAATGAAGTATATAAATACAATAATAGCAATTAAAATTAAAATAACATAATTGGATTGATTAAAGAAAAAAAACAAAGAAAAAAAAAAGAATTTAAAAATTAAGTTCTCTGACAGTGGCAATTCAGTCCTTTCTGTTTTGAGTGAGTGCAAAAATAAATAAGTTATGTAATCATAAGTTGTTATTAGGCGAGTATTGGTATAAAACTTCCCTGCAAGTCCCCAACGCGCTGGATCTTTGAACGTTCACAGGAAGTGAATTCCACAAACCTATAACTCGAACAAAGTAAGAGATCTCCATTATGGAATAACTTTGTCTCGGAATTAAAATGTTAAGATTTCTAGATGAACCCAGGAAAACTAACTCGTAAGTAAAAAGGTACACTGTTTCGGTATGTAATTCTATGAAGAAAAACTAACTGCCTTCGAACAAGAAAAGTGTTTAAAGAACATCCAAGAATATGCAACTGAAAGACACAAATGTGATCAAATCGTTTCAGCCCAAAGACAAATCTCGTGCAATCATTAAAAGCAACCTCCAATTTCCTAGCGCAAGAAGAATCTAAACAAGGGTAAATTAGACAAGACCCAATAAAATATGGCAATAAAAGGATTTTAACTAGTTTTAAACGTAAGGGCTTTGTTAGCATACTAGCTGATAACCACAATCTCCGAAGGCCACCATAGACCTTACGAATTATTCCATTTACATGGTCACAGCAGCTCATTGAGGTGTTCAGAGTAAAACCGAGATTTTTAACTTTATTCTCAAAGGCAGGGTAGTTCCATCAAGAATGACCACAGGCAACTCGCTTATATCAAGCTGTTGTCTATAAAAGACCATTGATTGGGATTTAGTGAGATTTTATATAAGTGGATTTTCGGACGCCCATCTTGATACTCGCTCCAAGTCAGAGTTGAAGCGGTCTACGCAGTCTTCCATTAGACCAATCGGCCTATTCAGGTATAGTTGTATATCGTCTGCGTACAAATGGATGTTACCGTCCTGGATGACATTAGGAAGATCGTTAATGTACAGACTAAACAATAGTGGACCAAGAATAGATCCTTGGGGTACTCCGCAATGTAAAGGTAGTACTTCTGAGAGACGCTCATCAGAAATCACCTGTTGGGATCTATTTGCCAAAAAATCAGTTATTAAAGAAATGGCGGACGTGGAAAAATTGAATCGTGAGGCCAATTTGTTAGTAACTTAGAATAACTGACACTGTCGAAAGCTTTAAAAAAATCCAGTAGGGTCAACACTGTAAGGTCATTGCTATCTAAAAATTTACGAATATCACTGGTGACTTTTAAGAGATCGGTTTCACAACTATGGAAAGCACGGAAGCCCGATTACCAGGGAGTTTGGATGTTTTTGCGTTTGAAGTGTTCAATTATTTGGGAATAAATTATCTTCTCAAGGGCATTTAAAAGATAGCATAATACACTTATTGGCCTATAGTCGGAAACGTTACTTGGGTTACTAATTTTAGCTATTGGCCGCACAATTGCGACCTTCCAGTAAGTGGGAAATTCAGAAGTTGTCAAGCAAGCATTAAAGATATCCATGCTAGAATGAATTATTTAAGATAGAACTATCTTGAGAAATTGGGGAGGAACTCCATCTGGACCCACTGAATCAGAATTTATTGAATGGAAAGCTTTACTGACTTCTTCGATATCAACACTACGGAAACGAAGACCGTCCGTATGAGCTTCACCTGCATTTCCGTTAATAAAATCTTCAGAAACTGTGGCAGAATTAACACCAACAGATTGTATTGATGTAAAATGAACATTCAAGCTATTAGGATCTAGTTCACATGTATTTGTATATTTTCGAAAAATACCTGAGCGTTTTAAATTGTTCCACAGTATTTTTGGAGGCAGGTTAATGTCAAACCAATTTAGCTGCACAAATCTTGGTATTTACTTTATTTCTAACTGTCTTATAACGATTACGGCTTTCATTAGTTCTTACTCGCAAAAATCGACGATGCAGAAAATCACGCTCAACAATCAACGAATGCACCTCTTGAGAAAACCACGGGCAACCGTTCACTTTGACCGACCTTGTTCTGAGAGGTGCATATTTGTCGGGTAGATGGTAAATCAGGTTGTATAAATTATTCAATTTATGATTTATTGGTGGTGTTAAATAAAACTCATTCCAAGGCAGAGCGGCACATTCTTGAGCTAACTCAGCCGCATCAATATTTCTGTAATTTCTAAAAGAAATATTATTATATAACTTATCCGGTTGTATTAAGAAATTGTATGTTAAGAATAAATTATCATGATCAAATATAGCGGGAGGTTCAATCTGGTTATGAAATAAGACGGCATTAATATCAGATACAAGGAGTAGGTCTAGCATTGATGGATTAGACGTGTTAAAATAGGTAGTATGATTATTTACAATTCTTAAGTATAATGATTGCATTAAGAATTCAAATGTATTAGCAGAGTTGTTCGCATAAAGCATATTAACGTTGAAATTGCCTCCGATCATAACACTGGGGTAGCTCTGAGTGTACCTAGAAATCACTGATTCAAATTCAATAGCAAGCTCAACATTAAAAATTGCAGGTGGGCAGTAAACGGCTGTAAGTAATCATTATTCACTATTGGAACTAACTTCTATACACAAGAATTCAAAGTCACGCAAGTGTGACTGGTACATTGATTTCGACTTAAGGTCAGTTCGAACATAAATAGCTACACCTCCGCCGACTCGATTTTTCCTATCATTGCGATGCAATTTATATCCTAGTAACGATAGAATTCCTGCATGCAACATGAACACTCGACCCTTTGAAAATTTCCTGTAGTTCATCAATTTTTGGTTTCAGGCTCCTAGCATTAATGGAAAGGACATTCAGCCCACAAGTGCGTTGGCACAGAATATCAATCATCACTCTTACCTTGTTCAAGTAGGAATCATTGTTAATCATGAAGAGAAACACTGCAGCCGCGGCAGAAGCTTTCATAGAAGTTCACCATACAGACAATTACGAAGAGAAAAACACATATTGCACGGAACTGATTGTTGCTTAAATTCAAATTTCGTTCATCCGTCACTTATTCGGAATAATCTTCAAATAGAATCTATATTCCCGGGAAATCTGGGATAAATCTCGAGAATAATCTTGTTTTCTGTTTGTACATTATACGTGAAAATGAATAATTCTGATTGGTGCTTACGGCTCTAAGAGTGCATTTTGTCAAAACAAAACTACATTTAAGGGCGTCTTCATCATTCCGAAGGCAGTTGGGTCTTTCTCGAAATATTATAAAAATCATTCTTCATTTTATAAAAACTACATGAGAAATATGAAAACTTTTTACACAAATTTTTCATACTTGAGTTACAATCGTCGATATTTTGTACAAAAAAAAACAGCTAGAATTGGTCTAACTAAGGCCAGTTCTTATTTCTAGAACGGTTCGTTGGACAAAAAAAAATATGATTGTAACAAACTCCAGGGGATTACATATTCTGAAGAACTTACGATGGTTATTTTCAGCGTTTTATGCGTAAAATGTTGCGGCAAGAACGGTAAATTATATATTTTCAATTCAGTACAATAAAACCGTATAGGACTTATCGTTTTCACAGTACACATCATAATCGTAAATTTTATGTGGCAACACCAAGAAGGGGTTGTCCGATTTAATCTATTTTTGAGATTGTCTTTACTATTTTTATGAAAACACTTTGCACAAAATTTCATTTTTTGACGTTGACGCGTTCTCAGGTAGTGTCAAAATATTTAGTGAAAAACTAAATTTTTGTATGGCAACCCTGCAAAGGAGTTACCCGATTTTCCCCATTTTCGAACTCTATTTTACTTTTTTTTTTTGTAGAAGGACATATGCAAAATTTTAAATCTCTAAGTACTAGCGCTCTCGAGTAATCGGGAGGACGGGCAGATGGATGGACTCACGAATGGACGGACAGACTGACGAACAGACATGCAAAAATCAAAATTTAATTTTATGCATGGATGTCCCATCCATTTTTCTCTACCATTATAATTTCTAGGTGTTACAAACGGAATGACAAGCTTCGTATACCCTTTAAATTTCATCTAGGATATAAAAAGTAAGCAAAATCAGAAAGAAAACTATTTGAACAATTGCCGATCGTCAAGTACCCGCATTTGTTGCTAACTTTGTTAAACCTTTTGGAACGCTTCAGCTGAATACTTTACATCTCCAAAGGTCTAAAAATAATTGCATCTTCTCCCGGTGGCATATCTTTTTTTCCAATATTTTTTCATGATTTTTCATTTTTTCTCCCAATAAAGTTTAAGTAAAGAGAAATCGTTTTAATTTCACTAATTGTTTCAGAGGAAAAAAAATCCGAATTAATTCGATCATCTAGTTAGGTTTAGCCCCTTAAGCACTGGATTTACATAGCTCTCCACGCCAAAACAATTAATGTGGTTTATTAGTCGTATGAATCCCATAATTTACCAAGTAGCTTGAGGCACCATCCTTGATATTATCAAATTATAAATAATCAGTTCTTCCATAAATCTTCGTTGAGAGATATCTGTTTCCATATCAGTAGTATACATATATAGTGGAGTGGGGTGATTAAATTAGAACGGAATTAAAGCTCTAACATAACATCGAAGACAAGCGAAAGTTTGTGATGAGATAAGGTTTCTAAAAGTAAGGAAATCCAGCAGTCTCTGAGCTAGTGGCTGTTGTCAATTGGAATAAAACGCTACATATCTACAGAGTGCAGAAAAGTGCTTGGATTAAATTCTTGACTAGATTTTTTTATTTTCATATAGAACATTAGGGCAAACGATTTAATTATAGCTAAACAAAAATCATTTTAAAACTTAAAGATTAGGAAAATCTTGCACCTTTTGAGTTTTCCAGCTGCTACTCTTTTATAATTAGTACTTCAGGAAGTAGGAGAAAAATTTGCGGGTTTTTAATTATTTGTAGGGCTTCATTATGAGCTGAAGTATGAACCTAAAGAGCATCTATATGACAACAACTACAATCTTCCTAAATAATTTAAAATTCCCAGGCCTATAATTGGATAGCTACTGCAGACTAACTATACGTAGCATAGTTAACAAAAAACAATTTAAGGGACTGAATCATAGTCTCACATATAGATGGAGAGGAAAAATAGAATTGCAAGTATATAATAATTTGGTACAGCCATTGAAGAAATAACTAACAAGCAAGCGGGATAGACAGTCGGATTGAACTTATAGTTCGAAGTTGCCGAAAGTAAACATTTCAGAATTATTATTTTATTAGAAAATTTAAATAGTGTTTTTTGTAAAACTTGAGGTGTATATTTTTATTCAATTTTAGTTTTTTGTAAAATTATTACTCACTAATACATGAAAAATGACTGTCAGCGAGTGGTATAAGTTTTCACTTCATGTGCCTCTTCCTTATTAGTTATTTATTCAAAAAGTGCACCCAGTAAAATCAAAAGATAAGATCATAATCGCATGGTCCTACATACACCATAAAGCACACATGACAGGATTCATAGCTTAAGATCAAGTTACCTCCAACACTTGAAATAGATACCATCTGTAAGCGATTCTGCGCCAAGTGGGCAAGCGTTAAATCTTTCATCAAGCGCAAAGCTCTAACGCAGGATATTTATAGGCCGCATCTATGCTTAAATTAGACGTCCCAACTTGGCTAAATTCTTAGACGTCTATTAACCTCTAGAAAAACAAATTAACCGAAGAAAAATCTTTGTGAAAAAGCACTCAATAGAACACCATGGGGGGGGGGGGGGCGTGAAATGGAAATTATAAGATGGGAAAAGCTCCTGAACATCACTCGTACCTGAGACAACTTAAATCTAGCGGTCGAAGTAAAACGAACTAATGGGCCTCTATGTAGAAGCTCTATACATTCTCTCTCTCTCTCTCTTGCTGTATTATGCCACATAAATTCTTCGCAATGATAGCTTTCTTTTGTTGAATAAAAAGTTAACGTGCTTTGAAAAGTGATCCGAGTAAATATGGAGATTTTCTTATCTAGTTTTAAGTTGTCTCATCTCCGACAAAAAAGACATAATTGGAAATAGCAGGGTAAACACCATATCTAGTAGTTTTAAGGAGACTACGACATCAGCAACAATAACCACCAGCTAACAGGAAATCTGACTTCGTAACGGTACTATTTTGTTGGACGCTTCTCATAAGTTTTTTAGAAATCATCTCGGAATAGCATGAGAATTCAGCGGGCTTTCTATTTCCCACTATGAAACACTAGATAGAAAGACAAAAGTTTACACAAAATAGTTAGCCAAATTTATAGGATTCTCGCATTCATTTGACTCACATATTGTTGATACTAGTGAAAGAGTTAGAATAAGTGAAACTACCGCACCGACTGCCAAGAGCTTCTGCTGTACTTACAAAATTCAAACACAAGACTCCTCATCACACAATAGTTGAGTATACAAAAGTAGTTAAAGTCAGGGCTCAGTTTATACCTCTGATCTTGAAACGAAGGCTGTCTAAGATGAAATAAGAATTCTTCCCCAAATCCTGCCAAAAAAGACTATTTTTCAAATAACTCCCGAAAAGTAAGTTTTAGTTTCTCTTTAAAAAAAAACAATTTTTGTTGTTGCTAAGTTGTAATTAAATTTTCAAAATTGAAATAAATTTATTTTGTCAAAAATGTAATTTTTAATGAAAATGACAAAAATGTGGCAACACTCTATAAAATTATATTCATTGTTACACCTCTCTCCAAATAAATCCAATTTGTTTTCAGTATCACTCCAATCTGGAAAAAATTATTACAGGCCACCTACAAAATCATTTAATTACTGCCTCGTTTAGCAACTCTCTGGCAGCATTAATCATAGGCAATTAGTAGCAATTAAGTTGATCCAATCTCCAATAGCCAAACAGATTATACTTTCAAGTGGATCTTTTCACCAAAAGTCAGCCTCCTCAACTTAATGTAAACCAAAAAGATTAATGTCGGGTAAATAACAAATTAATGGTCAGCAGCACTAACGGAAACACTTCACCTTTTTGACTTTGATATCATATACACCGGGCAGAAAGCTTTTATATGGCACTCCGAAAAATTGCTTCTGTTCACTGTTCCCTCCTTATAGTAGATTTTCGTCCCTTTACACCTCGGTCTGAAACCTTATTCAATTAACCGTTAGATGGGTAATTTCCTTAATGCTTCTGAACGACAAAAACACACTTCTCTGCAATAAGTAACCCTCGTCCCAAATCATTATCCCTTGTATGACACATCAGCTGGGCTATTTACGAAATGAGAATTAAAGGAACCCTCCCAATTTCGATTTGCTGTGTTCGTTAGTATAATTAGCGTATTCATGCGGTTTCATTGGGGCTATTGCCCCAGCCGTAAGATAAAAGTTGCCTGGAGGCATACGCACCCCCCCCTCCCTTATCCTATGCTACGTTTCAGAGCGCGTCCATAATGCTACTTTCGTTAACCAAAATCAACCATGAGAATCAAGTACAGATCTTTAGCAAATGATGCAACATTTATCGCAGGGCTTATTTTTTCAGTAATTAAAATTTAAAAAAAAATTATGCATGAACACAATTTGATTTAAGTGGAATCCCCACCCACCCTATGGAAATAACTCACCCGCAAATTAACCAAAAGCGAACAAGTAAAAACCATGCATACGTTTACACGACGAAAAAATGCGGGGAGCAAAAGTGTTGGCGCCTCTCTTCACATCACAATTTTATCGAGCACGTTTTGCTTGGACTTTTGTGCTTCTGGGAGTTTTCCTTTTTTTCAGGACATACCCCAATGAAAAATTTCACTAACAACAGAGCGACTGGTGTCGAGGCCTTATTCTCTCTATGTTTAATGCGATTCTGCTTTAATTAATCACTCTAAGCAGCGAATTAATTTTTAACGATGTGATTTAAAGCCCTAATTGTACATTCGGGTGTAATTTACTCGAGTAAGACGAACACTAAGAGGACCCGTCGGATTTGTAGGTGTCGGGTAACTTAATTTACTTCACAATACACAGAAATGAACTTGGTTATGGAAAGATTCGTAAGTTTTGGATGCGGTGGAAAATATACTTACTGCCAGATTAAGGGATTTTTTATGATATCGCCTAAAATGGTTCTGCAAAGAGCCGTCTTAAATTGAGCCGATTGCTCCTGACAAGACTTTAATTAGATGAAATTAATTGAGTTTTATAGAGTAGGTAAACTGCTGTTGCTTACTTTTTTTTCATTTTTTTTTTCTGCACATAAATCATAGCAAAGCTTTATATATTCAACCTAAGCAGATAATTGAATGATTTCTCCATTAATGCAAATCAATAATAAATTATACAAGTGAGCCGCCTTGCAATCGGCTTGCAATGCAAATGAATTGAATTTTAATTAGTTGTGGTTACTTCATGAACACCAAATGGAGCTGAATTCAACCACTTATAAAGTGCATGGGGTTTAAGGACACACATAGGATCATTGTGATGAATGGACCACCAGATTAATAAATCATCACCAGTGTTCAATTTGCATGTAGAATTGGAAAAAATCTAGCAATCTATAGCTGCATATACTTTGCTTTAAGCTTGAATTTAACTTAACTATTGAATGGTGAAGGAATTATTTTTGAACTGTTGAACATTTAAAATTGAAAGAAATCAGGGATAGGGGATGGTTGGGTAAAATAGGATAGTGGAATTTAAATTATTGCAAATTAAAATCTTACGACTTTTATTAAGTTCTAAATATAAAAATTCTATGATGAATATTTTAGGAACTTGTTAGAAATGTTATTATTGCGGTAAAATGGGAAAGACTTGGGTCACAATGAAGAAACAAAAATATTTAGTGAATTCGATAATTTAATCCTTTACAATAATTACAGCCATATGTGGACGTCTTCGTTGTTTACTCCAGCACAGGAATTATAATCCCACTCCTTGCTGTAAGGTAGCCGTAATATAAACAATTGGAAACGTCTTCCTCAAAACTAGCTCTATTTTCTATATCGTTTGCATCTTCCTTCCGTGTGATCTTTGAATCTAAGTTTGTTGAAATTTTTCTTTAACACTTTCATCTTACCTTTAGCTCTCTTATAACGTTATAATAACCCCTTTTTTATGTTGGGAGAGTCGTTTGTATTATTTAGCATCTTTTCTATACTTGCGAGCTGTCTTAGGTTGATTTCTGATCTGCGTCGGAATTGAGTTAAGTCTAGTTTAAGTATTTCTTCTTATATTTTTGAGGAATTTAGAAATAAGTAGCTGTGGAGTCACTCACTTCAGATTGGATTTACATGAATCTAAATTGCAGATAAGCATCCTAAGTTAGTTTTGCCATTTAATATTGTGAAACTATAAACATGGCCTTAATAAAATCTCATGCATTTCCATACCTCATTATTATAGAACGTGCTATTCGTCTTCGTGAAATACGTACAGGGTTGCAGCTACTGCAAGTAGTGCAGTGGAAAACAAAAAGACAACAACTCCATATTTTCGGTCATAATCAATAAGTTTTATAATATAAATGTGCCATGAATGATCATCGCAGCAGGACGACTTTTAATTAATATTTTACTGGATTTGAAAACTCTTCAGACCGGGGTGACATAAGGTAGCCAATGGGGGCCTTTACTATTCTCTGTTTGTATTTATGATATTGTTAAATGCATTAATTTTTCTTCCAGCTTACTGTTCGTATTTCATCTTATGCTTATTGCTTTCTTTCCAGAAAGATTAATTTTTTAGTTCATTGTTATGTTGGTAATAGGTTTGAGATTTGTAAGGATTTTAGCGACTCCTATGCTCTTAAAATGTTGTATAGATCTTTGATAGGTACGCTTTTATTGTAAATATGCTCAAAATGTAATTGCGTCATATTGCGTTACTTACGTCAATTGACTTTTGTCATCTGGCTTACCCCCTTGCTCTGTATGTTATAAATTTCTGGATTTAGAAATAAAAATGTTCACATAAGGTGGACGTAAGAAAAAGAAAGATAGATTTAATACAATATTGTTACAAATACTTCAACATTATGTTTTACTTTACAAGAACTTACATACAACCGATTACCACCTTATGACTGCGACAACCTCAGACAAATTACTTATTTTCGTTAAACTTATGAATTCACGTGTCTCCCATGAGAATCGTAATTTAACACATTTCGCATATTTTTATTTAATGCGGGTTGTCTGCGTTTCTTTTAAGCTGGAATAGAATCCTTTAGATTAAAAGTCATAGAACGCGAATTTCTCATAGGAAGATAAGTAAAAAATGTTTAAATAGGTTGCAGGAATGTTTAAAGTTGTAATGATTGTTAGTTTTATACATGCCTTTATAATATTTTTATCAAAAACTTTTGGACTCTCTCGCTTACCGCAGGAATATCTATTCGGCGGTTTTTGTATTTAAGTTTCTTACATATTGCTTACATATCCAAGAATTGTTAATTTATTTGCTATTTATTCGCCTAAGAGACCGTTTAATGTTAGTAACTCTTTTTATAGATCAAACTGTGGATTCCGGAAGACAGTTATCTTATCATTTGCCTCATTCAATTTTTATTTTAGCATAGAGAGTGTTTTAAGAAAATTATTTCAAATATTGAATAGTAGAAATATAAAAATTGTCTTTCTGTGTATTTCTCTCTCGCCCTCTCTCTCTTTCTCTATCTCTCTCTCTCTCTCTCTCTCTTTCTCTCTCTCTCTCTATCAATATTTCTCTCTCTCTATCAATCTTTCTCTCTCTCTCTCTATCAATCTTTCTCTCTCTCTCCCTCTCTCTCTCTCTATCTCTCTCTCTCTCTCTCTCTCTCTCTCTCTCTCTCTCTCTCTCTCTCTCTCTGTTTTCTTATTTTATATAATCTATACATTTCAATTATTTACCTTAACTTTATTCGAATTAATTTTGTATTTGATAATAGCCGAAGGACTTGTTAGTAGATTGTAAGAGTTTATCTCTGTAGCCGATAAATAAATAAATAAAAGACCAAAAGTTGAAAGCTCTATTGGCATTCCATTCCCATTGTTCAGTCCACCTACATCTGTTTTAATCCCTTGAATTTCTTCCTGCAGTGAGCAGATCATATACCTCTTTATGATATCACGCTAGTTAGCTTTTTGTGTCAAAATCAAAAATCGAACAAGTGGGACAGGCATTGCCAGAATGAACATTATGTGGAAAACGGAACAGTACAGGGAAAGTTGGAAAGTCACAAAGGACACCTCTCAACAAGAGGACAAGAGGCGCCAGCAGACCGAACTGAGGGCTAAAGATGAGCACCAACGAACAA
This sequence comes from Dioctria linearis, assembly GCA_963930735.1. NCBI lineage: Eukaryota > Metazoa > Arthropoda > Insecta > Diptera > Asilidae > Dioctria > Dioctria linearis. The sequence continues at coordinate 50,895,898 of OZ005741.1, read as the reverse complement.
ATGAGGACAATAAAGAGAACATCGAGGGAAACTATGCCAACGCAAATAAGAAAACGGCACAAAACACACTTGACACTTGACTTTGAGAAATTATCATTCCTGGTTCAGAGTTTAATCTGAAACATCCTCCTCTCATAATCTAATCTGAGATATTTCCATCATATATTCAGAAGTCTTATTCTGTTTCCTTTAGCTCAGGAAATTAATCCTTCTATTCGGAAGTGTACTTCTGTGTGCAACAATAAATTCCATAGAAGTTTAACTCTCCCCCCCCCCCCCTGGGGAGAAGTCTAATTCTGTTTGCAATTCCAGGAAGTACAGAAGTTTAATTCTGTTTTTACTTAAAAGAATTTGTGGAAGTTTAATTTCATTCATACAGAAGTTTAATCCTGTTTCTAACGGCCAGTTTCACAATCTGATTTTAAACCAAATATATAGTTTAAACTCGACGAATGAGTTTCACAATTTATTTTAAACTCCGATTAAAACGAAACTGTGTCATCCCTTGGTTTAAACTGAAGATAAAAGTGTTTGACAAGTGCGACATTATATATTGACAGTAGAATTATTTGTTTGTATCAAGAAAATATCATGAATTGAGATTTTAACATTTTTAACGATGAAAAAGTCTTTTTTGAGTTATTTTTAAAACTCTGTCGACGACCGAGAGTAACTAAAAATCGGCCAAAGTATTTTAATAAGTAAGACGACGTTGATTTTTTTGCTAGATTCCGTTTAATTAAAGAACTTTGTCACTTTTTCCTCGAACCTATACTTGTCCATTTTCTTGCACTCTACTATTCGTTTTTTTATACACTAGGGATAGCAATAGCTCACCTTCACTACTACTAAAACTTGCAGATCTTTTGGATGGTGGTACATATAAAATTAGTCAATATACTTACTTATTTACTCCTTATTTTCTGGTATGACAGATTGATTAATATGATAGAAAATTGCTTCACAATGGCGGCGATAAGATAACTATTTTTTTTTATTTTAATTTTTTTTTTTTAAAGGCAGGGGGAAAAGAGACCCTATCCCATAGCGGCCCATTGTGCTGTCCTCCTAGAAGGCAATTCAACAAAACCTTAATGTCCTCTTAATGAAGTGCATCAGGTCTTGCTGAGGCAGGTTTTTCAGCTCATCCACAGATAGAAGGGCAGACCCTAGAGTATCCAGCCTACACCGGGAAAAGGCCGGAAACGCACACAAAATATGTTCGGTTGTCTCAGGCTCTCTCTCCATGCAGGACAGAGATACATGGCTGTCAACATCTCCCATTTTTGTTAGATGAGCGTGAAGTAAGCTGTGGCCGGTGATGAAGTCAACCACAGTTCTACATTGTTTCCTTCCGAGTCCCGTGAGAAAATCGGAGATATTCCCATTAGGCCCATCAAGAAAGAGCTTGGAACACCTGCAAGTACTCAGGTTTTCCCATCTCTGCTGATGCTTTCTATGAACATCCGTTTTGATGAGAGACCCGATATTCGAGGTGGCAACGCCTACGGCGGGTTTCGGTGCAAAGTACCGAGAATCAGAGCCGCCCTAGCTATAAGGTTAGCCCTTTCATTCCCCATGATCCCCATGTGACCAGGAACCCACACACATACAGAAATTCCATTCTGATTTTTACCACACAGATCATGATATTAATTCTATGGAAGTTTAATTTCACGAAATTAATAATACATTCTTCTTCTTATTTCCTGTAATAAAGGAGAAACACCCAGTCCTAATATGGTGGTGTGATAGTCGATCAGAGATAACCACAATGATGAGACCTCTCTGATCACTGGGTCGAAAAGTTCGATATATTTTCTGCATGTCAATGCATTTTGTAAATTTATTAGGAAGAAAAAACTTTTTTTTTTTTAATGAATTTCAGTCTAATAAAAACGAAAAATTTCCAGCTTAATATTCGATCCATTTTTGGATTTTTTATTTGTTGAATTTTTGTGCGCAGGCAAAGCAAAAGATACACAAAAGAACGCCTCATACATTATTATGGAAGAGTTATAACTAAAGCGAACAGTACAAATACTCCGCTCCAATCGACAGAACAATTTGTTCTCTTCAGTATATGGCAGCTCTACAACAAGGTACACAAAAGAACTCAGCTAGCATTAGTAGATTTAAGAATTTAAGTTTGAATTTTAAATCGACTGTGATAGCTAGTCTTAATATTTCTGAATTATTGATGAACTTGTTTTTTTTTTAGGACTGTAATAAATTTCAATAACTTTGAATTTGGCTGTATAAACCGATACCTCCCCCTTTCTACGAGCAGATCGCACACGCATTAAAACTATCTACAGTTAGAAAAGTCATTAAAATTATTTTTTTGGCTTCATAATTAACTTACAAAAAGATCTGGAGAACAAATACATAAAAGCTTTATCAATATGAATGTCTACATTATGCTCTCTGTTGCAAGAAAAAATTATATTCTAAATTTGCACTTACATGTAACTACCAAATTCCTTTCACTTTTCTTTGATTAAACTATTTTTCCTTAAGAATTGTTATCTACCAGCTTGAATCAAGTTAGTTTTGACTTGTATGTAGGTATCAGTTCTCAGAGGATGATCCACAATTTTGACTGTTCATGACCATCTCCTTTTTACTTAGAGGTATACCCACTCATCGTAGTATTTCAATTTTTATTTTTATTTTGAAACTTTTGCATCAAAACCGTCTACATATGCATATTTTCAAATTCTCCTAATTCCGTGAATGTCCCTCCGCGATAGATTTGATGGCTGGATGCTATGAGCATGCAAACTGCGAACATTTTTCCAGAAATTTAATTATTATTTGCATTACGCATTTATCCATTGTGTATCTAAATAATAAAAAAACTTATTTAACTTTATTGTAAACAAATCATTCGCCAACATCTTAACAAAAGCTTCTGTTGTACGAAAAGCGATACACCTTACATCTAGATGTGAAAACCGCACAAAAAAACGGTCGAATTAAAACAAGCTAATGGGCCTCTAATAGAAAGGTCTACACATTCTCTTTCTCTCTTTTACTGTATTATGCCAAATAAATTCTTCGAAATGATAGCTTTCTTTGGTTGAATAAAAAGTTAAAGAGCTTTGAAAAAGTGATCCGGGTTTACATGCAGATTTTCCTATCTAGTTGTATCTTGTCTGTGATTTTACTTATGTACTTACTTTTTATTTGTTAACACAGACACTGTGAGTAATTAAAAGAACGGAGAAAAGTATACTTGAAAAATTTAACTCGTTATCACTGAAAAAATTCATGACAGAAAGATTATTGTCAACACTCGACACTCTACCAAAGAACGAAAAAACAAAAAAAAACTTTATTTTCAGTAGCAAACAACCTTTGTATATAGCTGCATAGCTCTCAAGTCAGCGACGAAGTCCACCTCAACAAGAAACCTTTTTGATGGCAAAATTCTTTTATCCATAAAAAGCTCATTCTTCCGAATGAGTTTATTCCACTTAGTCTTTCCCATAAACTGAACAACAAATTTAAAATGCATCACACTCAAAACCCTGGTAAGTGGTAAGAAACTATGGAAAGCGTGAAAAACTTCTCTTTGCAAATTAAATTGGGTTTCAGGTTTGGTGAAATAAGTAGTCTGGCGATTCGAAGCTCATCCATAAGTGTATTTTTCTTCTCTCGGGGTTATACAAGGACATAAGTTTTTGCTAGTTGACTAAAACGAATAAATTCTTCAAGTCTTTCGTGCAATTAGAAAACATTTTTGTTTTCTGTCTCGAAATTCCGTAAACAGTCTTCTAAATTAACCTGATTCAACCCACATTTGACTGAGAATGATTTACATTCTAGAGCATTAAACGAAACGATAGCAAATAGATCATTTTAAATTCTCAGTTAATAATACAAAAAAATAATAAGAAAAGATAAGTCTAACATTCTTGAAAATAAATAAAAAATTTAATGACTATATACAAGGGAAATTGTAATGGCCATGGAAACTTTACATTTCCATGCCCGCAGGTCTTTACAGTCCTTCGAATCCTTTCGAAATAATTACGATATAATCGGATGTATTACGCAAAAAGGGAACCTTTAATTATCCTTCGTGTACTATTTTACGAAACGCTTCAGGGTGAGTTACTCTCGCTAAAAACAGAAGTTCTATGGACAAAAAAAAATACTTTTCCCATTTCGATAAAGTCCTGAATGAGTTTTCCCTTCAGTTCACTCGTTGTTCGTTTAGTTAGAATAAGGAATGAGAAACCCTTTCATTTCCTTCTTTTCTCTGTTTTTTTTTCTTTATTCCTCCTTCAGGAAAATCGCTGGGCTAAAAGCATCTTCATGTTAGCTTCTTTGGCGTGTCACATCTGGGGTTCGTATAACATAACCAACTTTAAGACGACGTGCAAACCGATCCAAGTAAAAGAGTAACTGCTGCGATACAAAAATATAACCACCAAAACAAAGGTTTCCTCATCCATGTAAACACGATGTGACTTTTCGCCTGGTGTCCTAGGGTTATACCAACAATATTCGACGTCGACCGATCATTTAGAATGTCACCAAAGTAATAAAACCCAATTTGTAAGACCATTTGCTTAATGCCCTACCAAAGATGTTATTTATAGCTCTCCACCTGTTATAAGCTTATGGGACTTTTAAGCAGAAAGAATCTCAAACTGGAGAGTATAGTTGTGTATACGATTTGTTGACAAAATTATATTGTGTAAGAGGGTGGTTGAATCGGCTTGTTCAAAAATACCAGCAACAACAACACAAACGAAAAGAAACCTAAGGATTTTATACAGAATTTTTGTACATCAATAAATTTTGGGGTTAGAGCCTACAAAAGTTCAAAATTACCTCTTGAGGTTGGCTTTATTTCAGTGTTTAAATTTAAATCACGTAAGCAATAAATACTTTCCGCTACATAGAGGCCAGTAAAGTGATGTAGAATAAGTGGAATCGAAAAGGATTCTCATTCTATAAAGGAATATATATGAGAATTTAAGTAGATATGAAGTTTTTATAGGGATTTCCATTTTTTTTTACGATATATGAACACTGCACAATTCATCATAATGGAATTGACTGCCTATTGAAACAAATTGAGAACAATGTGGGTAGTTAAATAAAAAAAAAAGGGATGGAGCCTATCCCCTGTACATACGCGCACTTCTTAAATCTTCATATCCTTTTAATGGACATTTTTATTCGTGAACATATAATATCAGTAACAAGTTATAATGCTACAGTCAATGCCGGGATCAAGAAATGGTTTCATGAGTTAGAAATAAAATTCACACTGCTGGAATTAATGGATGTGGTCTGAACTGAAATATGGGAATTAGAAGAATTTGGTATGTCCATAGAAATGATTCTGCAAGGTAATTTTTGGTATCAAACAATAATACATAAGTGGCACACTTAACTTAATCAACTGTCGTATAACTAGATAGTTTATCAATCCCTATCTCCTTCAAGTACTCAAGAACATATTTTGTTGTGACTCAGGTGCCCAATGCCCCAAATCACAATCATAAGGTCAATACATCATGATTAATTAACCTATATACATATATCCCAATTTGACCCTGAAAACGAAAATTATTTTAATTCAAATTTAAATTCACACTTTCACGTTATAATAAAATGCAATTAAGCATATACTTTTATTGCATTCCATTATCACTACAAAAAATCCACCCACACGATATGCCTACCTACAAACATACATTGTGTTCTTCCTCTTCGCAATATACAGTACATACATACATAGCTTCAATACCTCCAAGTTGCATGAACATACATATAATTATTCTTAAAATATTTATTTTAAGACGACAATAAGAGGAATATCAGATTTCAGCTCTTCATGCAATTTGCATTGCGTGAAAACTTTTCACATTTCCTCATGGATTATACATAATAAAAAAAAACAAAAACGCCTTCTATCATGATGGGTTTCTGGACGAAGCAAACCCAAACCTCAGGGAGATTATATTTCATCCACCAACGAGACACCTCGCGGATCAATCTGAAAAGCAAAAAGCGAGTTTTTGTAAGTGACGTGCAACATTGTAGAAACTAGAAACCCGAAAAAGGCAAAATTAATAATTTTTATAAGGAAGGATAGAGTTTTGAATAACCCAAATATATTGAGTGTACGTTATTTCGGGTTACGCGCGCCCTTCTCCAGGGAGCGCGTTGGAATATAACAATTTGAAAATCACATAATCCTAGTCCGCGCCATGAAAATTCAGCTATCAAAGTCAGGGTAATTTCAGTTTAGGGTGGCCGATTCACCAATTTAGCCTGAGCAGAATTTTGTAATTTTTCCATTTAAATTAAGTCATTTTATTTATCTCCTACAAGGTCAGATAAATTTTATCCAAGAAAACATGTTTTATCTATTGTGGGCACACCCAGGTACCCGGATAACTATTGGAAATTTCTTCTGCGAATTCATTATAAAAAGATAATTTCTCGAAGTTATCTTCTAGTTAATCCTAAATCATGTAATTCTAAGACAATTATCACGTTTTCCTACTAAAAATGTAAAGTCAGGTGGACGAAAAACGACAGTTATAAATTTTCTCAGGAAAGGCACACCCGTGGTACCCGGGTACCTTTATAAATATTTTGTATGAAAATAACTAGCACGTGTTGTCTGAAAATTGTACGTAACTAAGAAAACATTAAATAAAAACACAAGAAATTTTTTTGTAAATAATGTATTTATTGATATTTTGCATATAAATATGGAATCTAAATTTAATTATGGATTGACTGGCCTAGGTGTTGATAGATCTGTAATTATAAAATATCAGTTAGTGTATTGATTATGTTCCTAAAATATTTGGAAAAAAATTCTTTTTCAGTTGCATCCGCTACACTTACTCAATGTACTGCATGAACGTTTCAAATTGGACGGTTGCATATTATGCATGACTATCGCTATTTGCGATACCTCTTATTTAGTGATGGCTTGATATACATGGCAATTGCCAACTACTCCCAGACGGCCTGAAGCATCCCGCGCAGGAACTGCCGCACCTGTTGTGGTCTAAATTGAGATATTTATTAGATGACCCAGAATCGATCCCATTTCTCGTGCTGAAATTTCGATACACATTTGGTGTCTGTGAGTGCATGTTGATAGCCGGCAATGCCAGTTAAGTTACTTCTCCAAATCTTTCAAAAAAGATCGGTGGGACTCAGTTGGTTTGTTTCATCCTGGCTTATTTTCCATAAAGACAATGTATGCAGCCAGCGCTGCAACATCTAGCATATTATAGAAGAAAGCCACTGACCACCAAAGGGTTCTTCGTTTAGTAGAATAAGTGTCCATCGGATTGTCGAAACGAAAAAAATCTTTTGATAGCTTTCAACCATGGCTGCTCTGTAGATTGAATATGCATCGGACTTCCACAGCTCCCTTTTATGTTCATTGTTTGAATGATGAACTCCAGCCGTAATTAATATTCCCAAGTAGGCGTCAAATACTTCGACCGTCAATTCTCTCCAAGTTTTTGGATTTTCGGGATTTTCAACATTTTGAGCAGCACAGATCTTGCCTTGCGATTAGTTTCCCAATAAAAATATATGACACCTGTAACCCTCAAGAAAACACTTGAATATATCACGTATTGATAATGCTCGATTTGATCGGGCTGGATCATATTTATGACGGAGGATATTATGCCTCGGCATTCTGAATTTTTGTGGAGGACTTCACGGCCAACTAATTTTATCTTTCCCACACAAAACATGGGCAACCTCATTTTCATTCATTATCTTCATCGGTTTCTTCACTCCATGCAATTCGTATATCATTTTATTATAGATCGTCAATATCTGATCCTCCAGGAATGCGATCTCGGTTCATGGTCGGAGGGAAGCCAGTCTTCATCACTTGTTTAATCACAATCAAGTTCAAGAAAAACTGTAGAAGTTTCTCCAATTTCTTCTCTGGAATTTATCAAGGCATTTCTAATGTACTCTTGCTGCTCTTCGTACGACATTGCATTGAATGTAGGTTGCCTTTAAAATATCCATTCTGCGCTATAAAAAATAGTTAGAATTTTAGTTTGTGTGCTAAAGTAATACTCAATAAATTAACAACAGGAATACTTACCAATTAAAACAACAATTCAAAAATTCATTCAGAATTAAATTCCTTAGATTTTTATACATCGAACTCGGATATAATTTTGTATGTAGTCTAGATTTACACTATATATAGCATACTATTCCCTGTACAGTAGATATGAGGTTAGCTTGACTTTCTAGGGGGTCTTTTCAAATTAGTGCTCTTCATGCAGTAGGTATGAAAATCAGTTTTATATGGAAAAGGTAAAATACTAAATAGAAATTTCCATTATGATGCACTTTAGAAGGAAATTTCAGGTAAATGTTTAACTTTTTCACGTATTATATTGCACTAACCAACAAAACACACATTCATAGCAATTTATTCGTATCAGAATGTGAAGACTAAAGTTTTTCGGGTTTTCCTAATCCATTCTTCAGAATGCAATACAGTAAATCCGAGAATATTTTGTCATCCGCGCTGAGCATATCCGTTGTATAAGTCATAGAATCTTATTCGTCCTTTACCTGCCCTCCATAAAAGACAGAAAGAATTAACAAAATATTTACCTTTTCGGATTAAAAATACATATACCTGGTTATTATTGTAAGAAACAAGTTTAGAGTCAATAGATATGAAAAAAAAAATTATTTGAATGTAATAATAATAAATTTTCCGAAGAAAATGTAAGAGGTACCCAGATACCATGGGTGTGCCCATTGCGAAGATTTTTCTCGTGTGCCCACAAGGGTTGTGTCGTGTTACTTAAGCTAAAGAGTTTATTTACAAATAAGTTTGCTTATTTTAATCAGTTATTTGCGAGTATTCTTACTGTACATCTGGAAATTCGCTATAGATATTCCTCCTTAGTCTGGTCTTTGATTATAAAAAAATTAAAAAAAATTTTCTTCTAATCTGTGCCATAACCTCTTGGGATTTATTGTATGAAGCTTATTAATTAAGAATTTGTCTTTGAGAAATGAATTTGGAATTTAGGTGGACTAAACAATTTCCCTTTAAAATATTTCTCTAGGTAATTAAGAAACTCCAAAGATAATAGAAGTATTTAATAAATATATAGAATAAATCTGGCCAAGTGCGAGTCGGACTTTGCACACGAAGGGCTCTGTACCATCATAAAAGATTTAACACTACACTGAGAAATATCGCCGGGTATATGTTACAAGATTGATCCGATAAAATTTCTAATGAAAAATATTGTAAACATAAAAATCATTTTATAAATATAACAATATCACATGTTTTTACTCAACAATCATTTCTATCTTATCAAATATGAGGAGACAATTTAATAGAATCTTGTAAACTATATAGCAAACTAATTTAAAAATGCGTGTTAACAAATTATTTTCCGTTCAAGATCTTATATATCAGAAGAAAATTTCGTCGACAAATTCGAAAAACATGCATTTAATTTAAAAGATCCCTGGTAACCATTTCCAAGGAATTTACAAAGAAATTCTAAAGAAATTGTCCCGTCCAGACTTATTATTCCTTGGAATTGTCTGATGATAGACTGACTTTTAATGGATATTCTGTGGATATCACGAGTATATTTTCGGCGGAATTAATTCGGAAATAAACTGAGGAAATTCAGTGGATATCAAGACGATATTTACCAAGGATTAAATTCAAATAAAGTCGTAGAAAATTCTACAGATATTATCTCTATACTTGCCAAGGAATAAAATCAGACAACCAAGGAAATTCCGTGGATATCACGACGACATTTTCTAAGGAATAAATGTGGAAATAACCGCAGGAAATATTGTGGATATCGAGACGATATTTTCCCAGGATTAAATTCGGATAACCAGGGATTACGATTTCAATATTTTTTTCGATAAGGAGTTAAATGAAATAGAAATATATAAATACAGGGTGATTCAGATCAAGATACCTTCCGATATACCACGCGATTCCTTGAGGTAATCTGATCAAAAAATTGTTCCACATACCCCCCGCCCCCCAGAAACCTTCCCTTAGGAGTTGTGGCCAGTTGAAGATTTCGCCCATATTCGTGCACCCTGATGGGAATAAAGGAGTATAACTTTTGAACCACTCTATAGATTTTGGTTATTGTTAGCTTATTGAATAGCCAAGAATAGTAGCTGTCGAAAAGTGTATTCGTCTGTATTTGTTAATTAAGCATCTTTAAATTATTCTCAAATATTTCCAAAATTTTGATTTTTTTTACACACAAATTTCATAAATACCGTTATTTATTTCAAAAACTTTCTTCCATGTAACCCAAATTTATTGCTTCTTATTAATGCCCCTACTATCTTCTATCACTGGAAAAAAAACCGCATGCCAATACCTGAATCAGTTTTAGCACTGGAGGTTTATTGGCAGATTCAAGCCAGATCATAAAATAGCATTAAACCAATAATCACAAGTAGGTACGTAGGGTTTTTTATGACTGGACCCGCAATTGCTTTGGTTATCGAATCGAGTTAAGTCGAAACGACTATAGCTAAATTTAAAATATATGTAATAAGATTTTTTTTATGTAATCCAGCTATTAGAGGTCGTTTCGACTTCATTCAATTTAAGTTATATAGTAGCACCACAGCAGAAAGGAATGGATTTTGAATTGAAAAGGATTTTTAATCGGTTATTGCTATACTAGGAAAAAGGCATTTTGAAAATAAAAAAATATCTTTCAAACAATTAAACGTATATATCATATGATCTGAACATAATTTACAAAACAAATTACGGAGATAATGCAACAATACTAGTATATTTAATTTATTACTTTATTGCACAGCATAAGAACACTGCACTCGAACCAGTAACCCCATATTCCTATTACTAAAGAAAATCACTTTTTTTATCATCACACGTACTTTTTAATTTTCACTCGTACTCAAGCCAACTTGAACTAAACACCAGAAATTTTGATCTGTATCGACGTTTACACAGATGACTCATCAAAGAAATATCAACTACTAAAGGGTAAAAAAAAATCATGTGCATATACAGGCACCCCGGTCCCAACATGATTTGAACTTAAAAGTCGGGTTTCGCTCCATGTCTGCAGAAATGTACATACATATATTTTTCAGTGATATTGATTTCCTCGACGAATTCCTGTATACGTACTTTAATTCAAGGACGTTTTCCCGCTGGGTAGGTGTACAGCCTAAACTATGTCTCGTCAAGTGTATATCGAGTTTATCTTTTTTTGTAACACAGTGTTATCCATTCATGCAGAATAGTAACAAATAGATTTCCAATAAAACTAACTCGTATCTATCCTCCTCTATTATAGTTTTCAGATAGTGATTGGTGGAGATATTTACCATTTCAAATAGACAATGCTCCAAAAGTCTTAAAATTCAAAAATTCAGGTCTTGCTATTGAGCAACTAAGCGAATAAAAGAAAAAAAAACTGATATTTACCTCAAGAACAGATGTTAGTTTCGCATAAGCGGATGAGTTAAAGTGACATAAACTAGACAAGCAAGCTGATAAGGATTTAAGTTAATTTCAATTGCTCCTTTGAATTTTAAATCAAAGCTTGTGGGCTGAAATCTCCGATAGAACTTTACTTGCGACTGTCTAGTTTGAATCTAAATATACCTCCTTAAACAAATCTTCCTTGTACAGTATTTGCTTAAATGAATGTAGATACAATTCGGCTTCAATTCAATTAATCATTTCTGTTAAGTAAGTAACTGCCGAGATCTGACAGGTCAAAGAGGACTGGCAATGAATTTAGAAATTTAGAAAACACGATTAACTGAGTTTTGTTGTTTTATATCCTTTTGTCTAGCAAGAGGATTTTCGTACTCTTACATTTAAATTGTAATATTCTGTGTTTCCTTTTATGGAAATAAGTAAATACATGGATTGATATGAGGTGAAAATTAAATAACTGGTATATCAATTAATTGGGAAAACTAAATAATTTGGCGCAGAATGCATAAAGAAAATTATTGTTAAATATTATACCCAATTTCTTCGCTCCTCTTGTAGAACAGAAAATTGTGCGCAGTCATAAACTAACTCTGTGCTGCGAAATTTGTATGCGTCACCTGTAAATAGAAAACAATGAGTTGATATTCTTATGTTTATGCACTAGTGCAACTTCCTATAAGCTACTACTAATGTAAACTTCTCTCTTGTGGAATATTAACTTAAAGAAAATAAAACTGTAACGTGTGGGCACAAACAAAATGAGCTAAAATAAATCCACCTGGAACTGAAACGTGTGGGCACAAACAAAGTGAGCTTCCAATAAGCTCTCACGACACTGATGCCTGTTGTCCGCTCTGTCAATCAACGTTGAAACTAAAAAATGCAAAACGACGTCAGTGGTAGGTGGCGGTAGTGTAGCGGAATGAAAAATATCGTTTGGTTGCTCATTTATTACTGACTCTATTCTCAAACGATTTTGCTCTATAAAACTTGATTGATTCTTGAGTAAATTATTTCAATCTAACTTAAAACTGCAATTCTTTAATTTATTCATTCAAATCTATATCTAACTTAATGATTTTTAATTCTGCTCAAATTTCTTAATGCTAATAAATATTTCAAATTGTACTTCAATTCTTTATATTCCTTATATTTAGTCCTACAAACTATTGCTGAAAGAAAAGAATTAATTGAGATTTGTCAATTATGTACTAAACTAACACGTAGTGTAAAGCCGACCTTATGAACGGCAGATTTTGACACTGCTGTATATAGGTTAATTAATTGACTATTTTCTGTACTAAATGTGTAATTTTTAGATAAATCTAAATTGTTCTGTGATTCGTATTTAGTGTAACCAACATCCCAAATAGCATGCGTTCACACTTTACGGACAATCACCCTTTCCAATGATTTATCTATATAAGAATAAATACCTTATTTGTTGCGCGACAAATGAAAAATACTCGCGTTGAGGTTTTACCAAAAAACTTTGTGAAATGCAAACTAAAAAAAATTGAACTAGTTGAAGCAAAAGAAGAAAAATTAATAAAAATTGAAGCGAATTGAAAAATATTAAAAAGAAACTTATTATTATTATGCAAAAAAAAATCTATGTTACTTTTAAAAAGAAAATGAACTATTTTTGAATTAATTACTGAAACCTTTGAACTTCTTGCAAATTTGAAACACTGTGACCTTTCGGCAGCTGTGTTTCTCTTGACAAGTCGATGAAAACGAAGACATATTGACGAAATGACCCCCTTTATAGAGAAATTTTTTCCATTTTCGACACTAATAAAGTGAAATATTCAAAAATTTCACTGAAAATGTCAAACGAATGAAATTTTCTGACTGTCAATAGATAGCAAATTAAATAATCGACATTTTGACAATTTTCTCTTGAAAACTGATGCTAATGTTGATGTTTTTATTCAATTTTCGTAAATTTTGGAACATTTGCTATAAAAATCTCGATTCGCTACGTTTCATTTCAATGTAGTAGATTTTTATGTCATTTCGTAGTATTTGCTGTCTGTTTTCCCACTGTGAGTCTCTTTCGCACTCATTGTGGGAAACCATCGAAATCACGGTTCGATTTTACGTGATTTCGATATGTCAAACGTCGCGAAATAAGAAAGTTTGACGTGTTTTGACACTATCGCGTGCAAATGTCTAGTATTATTTAAATGTGTTTTTTAGTGTGTAAGAAGTGTTTTAGGTATTTTTTATCGCTCTGGTTATACTTCTTAACATCAGGTAAGCTACTTGTGCATTTATTTAATTACTTTAGTGATTATTTTGTTCGTTTTGCAAATTTGTGGCAGATGTCAGGTAAGTGCTTTCGTGGCATTTTTTACCATGTTTGTCCACAAAATATTTAGCATACTTGTACTAATTATACAGTTTAATATATAACTTATTGTTTTATGTTGTATATTTTATGGGGAACATGAATTCATTCGTGTTTTCCATGTCTCCAATTTTCCATGGCATTGTTGTTTTACATATGAACGCACAGCACTGTTCTTAGTTCATGTCAATGACCTTATTATTATTATAATAAAATTCTTGTTTATTTTGCTTTTCTCTAAATCACTTCTTTTATTTCATTTCAGATATTCGCTGGAGTTCTCCACCTCTGCAGTCTCCAAGTGGAGGTAAATTTTTTATGTATAACCATTTATTAATCTTTACTGATTTTCTCCCTTTTCTTCCATGTTCGCTGAACATATGTTTTTTTTTCAAATATAAAAAAAAGTCGTGTACTGCCTTAAGAAATATATTTTGTAATTTTTTAAATGATGTTTTAATATGAAGATGTATGATTGTGGACTTTAGATGCTAAAAAGTTTAATAATTTTGCACCCTATAGAAATTCAGAGTTATTATGAAGTTGAAAAAAAGGAACTTTTTCCAAAAACGTCAGAAAAGGTTTTCCAAAGAATTAGCAAGTAAAATTTATAATTTATTGTAATAATTCGAAGAATAATTATATATTATTTTGATCACGAATCACAAAAAAGAAAAGAAGTTTCAATGGGCTTTCAATTGTCAGTAGCCTTAATTTTGGAGTGTTTTCAAACTTTATGGTAGGAAAATATAAATTTTTACTAATTTTGAAAGGTAACAAATATTAAATTAATTATTATAAAATAAATCTCAACTGGAGCTGTTTCTTTTATCTTTTTGTGTACATATGCATTTGAAGCATCCCCTGTCTAGCTGACATAATTTCTACGTGAATGGAAAATTATACAACACAAAATTATAGATATATATTTTATTCCATACAAATAAATTTTATTTAAACCAAACAAACTGTTCTTTCAGTGTACGATGCAAGATTGCAACATAACACGACACCAACATTAAACATAAAAAATAAACGTTCCCCTGAGCGCTGAAAGCTAATGTAGTGTGACTACCAGAAAAATCGAGCAACCAAAGGGTAAAATAAAAGGATAATAAAACTATAAGCTCACATGGGTCCATGATTAATTTTACTATCCTCGCTGGTCTACCTCGAGCTGTATGTCACACCTTTGGTAACATTATAACTTCACCAGCACTTGTAATTGTTTTTGTTTCGGCCGTACAGTAAAATTCTGTGATTCCTTCTCAGCTCGAACTATGCGAATGTGGAATAGTCTACTTCACCAAGTTTACTACACTGTAACTCGCACTCCAACTAGATTTTTTTTTAAATTCAATAAATTTGTAATTAATATATAATATATATGTGCCTGATAATATTATATCAAAACCACAATTATAATTCAAATTTATCTGTAAAGCTAGATTTAATATTGAATAAATGTGAATGAATAAGTAAGATTAAATTAAATTTATGTTTAGAAAATTTTATTGTATCTGACAATGTACTCACCAGCTCAGTATTAGGCACTAGATCAAATTGGTTTTCTAATTTATGGTGGTTTGAAATTGGACTATTCTTTATTCCAGTGGATATATAGAATAAAGTGAGGTTATTAATTCTAACTGCAGTCGATACCCACAGAAAGAATATTTATTCGGTCGAGACCCGTAATAAAATGGTTTATATTAGTAAATTTCTTATTCGGTCGATACCCGCAATAAGAATCTTTATTCGCTCGAGACCCGTAATAAAGTGGTGTAAATTAGTAAATTTCTTATTCGGTCGAGACCCGTAATAAAGTGGTTTAAATTAGTAAATTTCTTATTCGGTCGATACCCGCAATAAGAATCTTTATTCGGTCGAGACCCGCAATAAGAATCTTTATTCGGTCGAGACCCGTAATAAAGTGGTTTAAATTAGTAAATTTCTTATTCGGTCGGTACCCGCAATAAGAATCTTTATTCGGTCGAGACCCGTAATAAAGTGGTTTATGTTAGTAAATTTCTTATTCGGTCGGTACTCGCCATAAGAATCTTTATTCGGTCGAGACCCGTAATAAAGTGGTTTGTGTTAGTAAATTTCTTATTCGGTTGATACCCGCAATAAGAATCTTTATTCGGTCGAGACCCGTAATAAAGTGGTTTAAATTAGTAAATTTCTTATTCGGTCGAGACCCGTAATAAAGTGATTTAAATTAGTAAATTTCTTATTCGGTCGATACCCGCAATAAGAATCTTTATTCGGTCGAGACCCGTAATAAAGTGGTTTATGTTGGTGAATTTCTTATTCGGTCGGTACCCGCAATAAGAATCTATATTCGGTCGAGACCCGTAATAAAGTGGTTTATGTTAGTAAATTTCTTATTCGGCCGATACCCGCAATAAGAATCTTTATTCGGTCGAGACCCGTAATAAAGTGGTTTAAATTAGTAAATTTCTTATTCGGTCGAGACCCGTAATAAAGTGGTTTATGTTAGTGAGTTTCTTATTCGGTCGGTACCCGCAATAAGAATCTTTATTCGGTCGAGACCCGTAATAAAGTGGTTTAGGTTAGTAAATTTCTTATTCGGTCGATACCCGCAATAAGAATCTTTATTCGGTCGAGACCAGTAATAAAGTGGTTTAAATTAGTAAATTTCTTATTCGGTCGAGACCCGTAATAAAGTTGTTTAAATTAGTAAATTTCTTATTCGGTCGATACCCGCAATAAGAATCTTTATTCGTTCGAGAACCGTAATAAAGTGATTTATGTTAGTAAATTTCTTATTCGGTCGATACCCGCAATAAGAATCTTTATTCGGTCGAGACCCGTAATAAAGTGGTTTATGTTAGTAAATTTCTTATTTGGTCGGTACCCGCAATAAGAATCTTTATTCGGTCGAGATCCGTAATAAAGTGGTTTATGTTAGTAAATTTCTTATTCGGTCGATACCCGCAATAAAGTGGTTTAAATTAGTAAATTTCTTATTCGGTCGATACCCGCAATAAGAATCTTTATTCGGTCGAGACCCGCAATAAAAATCTTTATTCGGTCGGGACCCGTAATAAAGTGGTTTATGTTAGTAAATTTCTGATTCGGTCGGTTCCCGCCATAAGAATCTTTATTCGGTCGAGACCCGTAATAAAGTGGTTTATGTTAGTAAATTTCTTATTCGGTCGATACCCGCAATAAGAATCTTTATTCGGTCGAGATCCGTAATAAAGTAGTTTAAATTAGTAAATTTCTTATTCGGTCGAGACCCGTAATAAAGTGGTTTAAATTAGTAAATTTCTTATTCGGTCGATACCCGCAATAAGAATCTTTATTCGGTCGAGACCCGTAATAAAGTGGTTTATGTTGGTGAATTTCTTATTCGGTCGGTACCCGCAATAAGAATCTTTATTCGGTCGAGACCCGTAATAAAGTGGTTTATGTTAGAAAATTTCTTATTCGGTCGCTACCCGAAATAATAATCTTTATTCGGTCGAGACCCGTAATAAAGTGGTTTAAATTAGTAAATTTCTTATTCGGTCGAGACCCGTAATAAAGTGGTTTATGTTACTGAGTTTCTTATTCGGTCGATATCCGCAATAAGAATCTTTATTCGGTCGAGACCCGTACTAAAGTGGTTTAAATTAGTAAATTTCTTATTCGGTCGGTACCCGCAATAAGAATCTTTATTCGGTCGAGACCCGTAATAAAGTGGTTTATGTTATTAAATTTCTTATTCGGTCGATACCCGCAATAAGAATCTTTATTCGGTCGAGACCCGTAATAAAGTGGTTTAAATTAGTAAATTTCTTATTCGGTCGAGACCCGTAATAAAGTGGTTTATGTTAGTAAATTTCTTATTCGGTCGGTACTCGCCATAAGAATCTTTATTCGGTCGAGACCCGTAATAAAGTGGTTTGTGTTAGTAAATTTCTTATTCGGTCGATACCCGCAATAAGAATCTTTATTCGGTCGAGACCCGTAATAAAGTGGTTTAAATTAGTAAATTTCTTATTCGGTCGACACCCGTAATAAAGTGATTTAAATTAGTAAATTTCTTATTCGGTCGATACCCGCAATAAGAATCTTTATTCGGTCGAGACCCGTAATAAAGTGGTTTATGTTGGTGAATTTCTTATTCGGTCGGTACCCGCAATAAGAATCTTTATTCGGTCGAGACCCGTAATAAAGTGGTTTATGTTAGTAAATTTCTTATTCGGTCGATACCCGCAATAAGAATCTTTATTCGGTCGAGACCCGTAATAAAGTGGTTTAAATTAGTAAAATTCATATTCGGTCGAGACCCGTAATAAAGTGGTTTATGTTAGTGAGTTTCTTATTCGGTCGGTACCCGCAATAAGAATCTTTATTCGGTCGAGACCCGTAATAAAGTGGTTTAGGTTAGTAAATTTCTTATTCGGTCGATACCCGCAATAAGAATCTTTATTCGGTCGAGACCAGTAATAAAGTGGTTTAAATTAGTAAATTTCTTATTCGGTCGAGACCCGTAATAAAGTTGTTTAAATTAGTAAATTTCTTATTCGGTCGATACCCGCAATAAGAATCTTTATTCGTTCGAGAACCGTAATAAAGTGGTTTAAATTAGTAAATTTCTTATTCGGTCGATACCCGCAATAAGAATCTTTATTCGGTCGAGACCCGTAATAAAGTGGTTTATGTTAGTAAATTTCTTATTCGGTCGGTACCCGCAATAAGAATCTTTATTCGGTCGAGATCCGTAATAAAGTGGTTTATGTTAGTAAATTTCTTATTCGGTCGATACCCGCAATAAGAATCTTTATTCGGTCGGGACCCGTAATAAAGTGATTTATGTTAGTAAATTTCTTATTCGGTCGGTACCCGCAATAAGAATCTTTATTCGGTCGAGACCCGTAATAAAGTGATTTATGTTAGTAGATTTGTTATTCGGTCGATACCCGCAATAAAGTGGTTTAAATTAGTCAGATTCTGATTTATATAGCCATGGGTTGCCCATGGCACCAAAGAGCGGCATTCAAAGTCGCATGGAAAATTGGCATAGCAGCTGCACTTCGTTTTCTGTTGTTTAAAATGCAAAAAAAAAAAAAAACAAAACGTTTGTAAATTCTATTCAGTCAGAAATATTCGTTGCCTACTGATTTTTTCTAAATAGATTTTTATTTTCAACTTACCAAGTGCAAATGCATTGTACTACCTAAGTATGTACAGTTGTTTCTGGCTGGCTCACTTCACTGCAGCGTTGATAATTTGAACTTCTGATGATATTTTGCTTTAGATTGACAAAAAAAAATTACCATGCATGATAGCAATGTACTGCCCGTGTACAGTTATCTGGCTCATGTCTCTGCGAAATTGTTACAATTTAGACCTAAAATATTTGTTTCTTTAGGTCGGTATATACATGTGTCGACATGTAATTTCGCTAATATTCAGCATTCTTATGAATCCTGAACACTACTGGTAAGCCCTTGTTTTTTATAAAACTGATTGTTTCACTATAAATAAACTTTTTCTAATTATTTTTAGTGTAGGATTTATTAAAAACAGAAAAATAATAATAAAACGGACCAAAAGAAGAAAAATTCTGGTAGTGTAATAGGATTTTATGGTCCACCTGAGTACAAGGCTAAGAGTTATGATATCTGCATGTTCCTTTTTTTTATGATGTTTGTATCCTTTGACATCTAATTATACCTCTGCCACCTTAAGTGACGACTTTTCTAAAAGGAGTCGTAAAAAGTATGAATGGTTCAAGGTAAAATTAAAAACGATCCTCTGCTTGCTTTTCTTTTAAGTGGAAAAAGAGTTTTAACTGATTTCACGAAATACCGTCCTTTTTAATAGTGCCTTCTTGAGTTTTGAGTCAGTTGAATGAGAATCCTCTAATAGTGAAGTAGTATCTTAGTGTTAAACGGAATTTAAATAAAAAAAATGGAAACAGTAGTGAGCTCCTCACTGAATTAACTTGTATACTTGTTCTGCTTTGTGTTGAGTGCGATTAATTGGGTGTGGTGTATCCAAAATAAAGCAATCGACAAATTGTGTAATTGTGATTGGTCTGGGATTGGCGGGTACCCATGCAAGATAGCGTAGGATGGTATTCTCCCCATGATTAGTAGATTCATCGCTTTCGAAAGTGGTTTTTTGCCGACCGATGGGGATAATAGGAGTTGTATATCTCTAGCGTTCTACTTAGACTAGCGCTTGGGGATATATATAGCTAATATATGGCGGTTTTCTTTAAAGACTGAGACACATGCAAACCCAAATAAGTAAAGCTCCTTGCTATGTCATCCTAATCATTGTGGCGTGAGCTTGGACTCCACGCCCAAGTCTATCTAGTTAATTGTTGAATATGAGCGTTAGATAGTTCTAGATATGAGTGAGTATCTATAATTCAGATGTGTATTTTTATTTAAATTACAGGTCTTTGTATCTTCTCCAGAAAGGCAAGTAAATAAAAATATTTCTTATAGATTTCAAAAGTAAAAATTAAACTGTCTTACATTTAGTCCAGTCATTAGAGACTTTTGAAAATGCAAGTGAACCGAGAAGGTTGATTTTTATATATTGTTTAAGGAGGCCTAGAAAAGCTTTACTTGTAATTGTCTACCAAGATTTCCTATGAGCTTTCTCCGCCACATTGAGACAAATGGGAATATTCTGTTTGTTTGCGATAACTCGGCTCTCCGTCCTGATACGAAATT
Organism: Dioctria linearis; assembly: GCA_963930735.1. Lineage (NCBI taxonomy): Eukaryota > Metazoa > Arthropoda > Insecta > Diptera > Asilidae > Dioctria > Dioctria linearis. The sequence continues at coordinate 50,875,320 of OZ005741.1, read as the reverse complement.
TGCGATTATATACTTTTTGGTGCTTCTTTTCACATGTATAATTTAGGTCGTCTAAATTTGTCACCTAGCGTTGATCGTTGTTGAGATATCGGACGAGAAAGTAAAAAATTAAGAGACTAAATTTTTTTTGCTGCTTTCTTATGATACATATTGAAAAAATGATATATATATATATTATATATATACGTAAAAAACCTAAATGTTTATGTGGCAACACCAAGAAGGGATTGCCCGATTTAGTCCATTTGTGATTTTTTTTTTTTTTTGCAAACGGAATGACAAACTTAGTATACCATTTAGATATCATCTAGGCTATAATGCATTGAGCTACCTCTCACTGTTCCATCGACGAAAAGCACAATACGCTAGGATATATTCCTTCCGTATCAGCAGGTGCAGGGCTTTACAAGGATCCTCAGGAATAGGGTTGGCGACGAGCAAATCATGGTCTTAAACCAGTTATCAGCACAACTAAACCCGCGCTACCTGATATTTTGAAGCTCATATCGTCTAAGTGCAAGGGAAAATGTGAAGCTGGCTATGGATGCAGAAAAGCTGGTATTGGTTGTTCCATTATTTGCCTCAATTTCAGTTCTCAAATATGGAACAACGTCGCCAAAGTCGACATCCCGGTCAACAAAGATGATGAGGATGATTCCACCATCGAAGAATCATCTCATGTGGTTGAAGGATCTCCACAATTCGATGAGTGCTCAGAGCACGAAGACTGTGGACCAGGACCATCGAAACGTAGCAAAATATAAATATTAAAAACGGACCGCCATTTATTTTTATCATCTGCAATAAAAAAAGTCGCAATTTTTGTCTAAAAAAAAATACGTTGCAGGTATTAACATGCTTTACAAGTTTGATACTGGACATTTTTTCGATATGTATCGTGAGAAAGAAAAAAACGGCGAAAAACACATTTAATTATTATTTTCTCATCCGATATCTGTACAACGCTCAATGCTAGGTGAAAAATTCATGTGTACTAGCAGGTAATGTGCAGCGTAAAAAAGCAACAACAAAAGTATATAATCGCAATTTTTTCAAGATGGCGTAGAGAGCTCATTGGTAATCTTGATCGCCAATTCCAAGTTAAGCTTGGGTAAGTCCCCCCCCCCCACAATATCAAAATATCAGTATTCTCGATTCACTTGCATATACAGGGTGTCCCGTAAGTCGACGTCAAGCCGGATTCGGGTAGGAGACCAAATCATAACAGTCAAATTATAGACATTTCTTTTGTTTTCGAGAAAATGTACACCCTGTGATGGTTTTTTAGCTCCTGTTGCTACAAATCTTTACTTTTTTTCAATTTCATTTTTCTTATGTAATCTTCTTATAGTTGTCAGACAGCACAACTAAAAGTAGTAACAGATACTCAAGAGGCTCTCGACAATGACCACCTATCAATTATAGTTTTACTCGACTTCTCTAAGACATTTGATTCTATAGATCATTCTAATTTACTTCTTAAACTATCCAATTGTTGTCATTTTTCATCTTCAGCTATAAAATTAATTGGCAGCTTTCTATCAAATCGCAACCAGATTGTAGTGGTACGAGGTTCTCATTCTACTCCATTTTTCCTTCATTCTGGTGTTCCTCAAGGATCAATCCTTTGTCCACTCTTATTCAGCCTATATATAAATGGGCTTCCGCAGATTGTAAAGTATTTATCTGTACATCTGTATGCTGATGATGTTCAACTATACCTTACTAGGCCAATCAGACTAATGGAGGATTGTGTGTGTCGCATTAATGAGGATCTGCAGCGAATACACAATTAGTCACTGGACAATAAATTGTTACTTAACTCATCAAAATCAATTTGCTTAGCTGTGTATAGAGAAGCCATCGAAAAATCTGACATCCCACCGGTGATGCTCAGCAATATGATATTAGAATATGTTGATTCCATAAAGAGCTTAGGCATTCAATTTAACTCAAAGTTCAGCTGTTGTAAGTATATCACTCAAATGGTGGGGAAAATATATAGCAGTCTGCGTCAGTTGTGGATTAGCTATAGCTGTCTCCCAACATGCCTTCGTAAAAAACTAGTCCCAATGCTTGTTTTGCCTAATTTTACCTATGGTAGTCTCGTTTACAGTGGGCTTGATTCTGTATGTCGAAGACCCCTGGTAGTGGCTTTTAATGAAATAGTACGCTCCATTTACAGGTTTTTGCGGTACGCTCATGTATCTGAATACGCAACATCACTACTTGGCAGCTCGATTGAGACTTATCTTGATCATCGTAGACTAATATTCTTACATAAGCTATTTATAGAAAAAACCTCAATGTATTTGCTTGAGAAATTGCACTTCCTGCAATCGGCCAGAAATCTTCAACTTCTTGCTCTGAGGTGCGCCTCTCGATATGATGACCGTTCTTATTTTGTCCAGACTATCCGCAAATGGAACTTTCTTCCAAGTCATGTTCAGCGCATTGGGTCCAGCAGGGTATTTGCCAAGTTATTAGAGGACTTATAATTGGGAAATGGCCTTCATTTTTTTTCAATCTTAATGCAGATAGTTTAGTTTAGTATATTTAAGAATTGAATAGAATTGAATTGAAGTTTCTATATTTTTATAGATATTTTATTTTATTTTGTTACTTTTGCTACATATTTGATTCAGTAGTAGGTACTAACATAAGATGTTATAATCTTCACTACGGCACCAAATAAAGTATTATTATAATTTTTATTATTAATAATTCAAGAAAAATACGGCTCCATTGGTCTTTCTTTTGTTTTTTTTTTTTATTTTTGGCTTATGTGAATACATTAATAGTGAACGGTACACGTTATTATTTTATTTCATTCAAAATCGACGATTGGAAAAATTTAGTTCTAGCAATATGTTGCATGAAACAATTCAATTTACAAACGCCATGCTTCTCGATCATTTGATCTCAGAAAATGGTAACATTACAGGCCGCCCAGACCGCTAGTAGCTTAGCATCACCGAAATTCTTTCTCTGTTGTTTTTTAAAGTCGCTGGAGATATACTAATAAACCAGCTAGAACTGAGCAATTTAAAGAGAACATTCGTCAAAAATTAAGTTTCTGAAATTTCATAAAAGATTCACACCAAAGAGGCCGAAATTGTGCAGTGAAGAAAGGCGGTCGTCATCTGGCCCATATCGTTTTCAAACACTACAACACATAAATAAATAAATCATTTTTTTTTATTTTAAAAGATATTCAAGATGAAAACCTAGGACTTATTTTTGGGACACCCTGTATATGAGTTCATTCCATTCTCTAAACATATTTAATTTCATATATACTCGCTATTCTACAAAATTTCACCATACATTCATAAAAAATACATTTCATGCGTTATCAATCAATCTGGATGATATTAATGACACTTGTGCGTTGATTGATTGATATTACATTCAATATAAGCAGCAAAGCCCAATAGAGGTACCTACAATATACTTATGTACGATACGCAGAACGAAGGTATCTATATATTTTTCCTATAAAACGAAATCTAATTATTTTGCTAATTTAGGATGGAAATTATTCTCTTTGTGAAAGATAAAACATTCGGCAAGAACTCTTATATCACCACGGATTCCGTTGCCTCATACATACACGTATTTACGCTGATAGGAAACTGTTATAAGCCTCTACAATTTGTCAAGTGACTAAAACCGATTTGGACATTTAGTGGTCCATAAAAATGATATTCTGACAGTTATTCGCAATATATCAGGTTTATTGTGCTTTAAATACTTAACGCTAGACGGGCACAAAGATTGCAACATGGCACAAGAACATAGATTTCGATATAAATATCAGTTTATTGCCTATAGTAAAAGTGCACGGTTGGATAACGATTTTGAAAGAATCTTATCATTTTATGTATAAATTACTATTGATACGTAGCAAAAGGAAGGATACAAAGGATTGAGAACGAAGCGAAAATTAATTCTATGCTGAACGTGTGAAACTACGACGACAAATCATGAGACAAAAAAATATATTTCAACACTAAAAAAAGGTAAAATTCTTTTAAAAGTCTCACGTAAATCTGTTATATGTTAGTTATATGTAGATGAACCTATTTAAAAATTTATATGTTTTCAAATAAATAGAACCTAACCACTAAGGAGTCAATTAACAAATCGTAATGAAGCTATTCCTTTTGAATGCGTTCCTGCCCAATCGAGAAAATTCAGGCCATGCAAAATTATTTTTGAAAAATTCTGTAGGAGTTCAGATCACGATCAGAAAGGAGTCAAGTTCCTAAATATTGCTCCCGGAATAACATCATGACTTACGTTATAAGAATATTATGTAATAATATGCAGATATTCCAATATGAAAATTTCATTTGATTATTATTACTATTTTACTACATAATTATTCAATATTGGTTGTAATTTCAATGAAGAGCGAAAATTTCGTTTCTCTTAAAGATCCCCAGAATTCTGCGTTCAAGCTTATAATAACAATTTGTGCATAATTAGTTCAAAGAACGTTCCTCTACACTTTATGATGAGTATATTCAAAACATGCATACGAAAATATTTAGTGCCCTACGCATCTTTTTAAGTTTATTAATATGAAGAAAAAAACAAACAACTATCTCAATACCATGAGGTATAATGATTCTGCTAGTGATAATTCATTTAAGATTTGTGATATGTTTGCTTCTTTAAAATTTTCAACCTCAAGATATCAACTTCAGTTATATGAATGACTCCTCATAATCTTTCATTCACTATCCCTTTAATTTTAGAAGAGGATATGCTCGATCATATTAATGAGCTTCCAAATGACTTCCTTTCTCCAGCCTTTTTTAAGTCCTACTGCCTTCCCTTGACAACTAAGCTGAGAATTATATTCCAGAAATTGCTCAATAGCGGTTGTTTCTGGCAGTTATGGAAAAATTTCTTGATCATACCTATCCACAAAAAAGGGTAGTAAAAATGAAATTTCAAACTATAGGTCTGTTGCAAAGTTATCTTGGATGCCTATTTACTCTCAGCTATCAAATTTCTGCAAAAATTTGCTTTCTACAAACCAGCATGGGTTTATTTCGGGCAGGTCCACAACCAATATCTTGTTGGAATTTGTCTCGGATACCATTGGTGGATTTGAGGCTACCAGACAGATTGTATTTATACAGACTAAGTAAAACCTTCAACGACTCACTTTAGATAACAGAACATACCAAATCTTATTCCGTCGTTCCATCCCTAGAGTATTGATGGCTTGATGACTTCGTCTGGCATACCTCAAGGTAGACATTTGGGACCCTTGTTCTTTATTCTTTATATTGGCGACATTGTCTCTGTTGTGAGACATTGCAAAGACTTGATATATGCTGACGCCATTAAGCTTTTCGCTTAGATTTTCTGTTAGCAATTATGAACAGATAGAGGATGACTTTTAGAAACTCTACAATTGGTGCAAAAGCAATAAATTGGTACCCAATATAGACAAATGTGAGGTTATGACTATCCACAGAAATCAGAAATCAATCACTTACGATTATGAGTTCTTGTACTCCTCGATTAGTCATGTGGGCTCTGTCTGTGACTTGGGTGTCAAATGTGTACACAGATTGAACTTTATCTCCCATATAAACCACATGGTATCAAAGAGGAGTTCTATGCTGGGTTTAAACTTTGGTCCGTGCAGTTCGCAAATCCTGCCATAATATTGCATTTGTACACTTACTACCCTAGCAAGGTCTCGTCTCACACTTCGACCGTATCATTTCTGTTCAACAGAACTTCTTACGATTTAATCTCAGGCACCTACCTTGGAATAATTCATTAATTCTTTTACCCTATTAGGATCGCTTGAAGCTTTTAAATATGCGTTCGCTTGAGAAAGGTCGTATGGTTGCCGATCTAATATTTTTGCATCAACTCTAGACACAATTTTAGCAGTCTACTTCTGTTGTATGTTAAATTTTCAAGGCCTAACTTTAGCATGCATGGAACTTTTAATTGCATGTGCATTACTCTTAGTAATATGGCTGAGCATATTGAAGACAATTTCTGTAACTATATTACTTGATCATTTGTTCTATATTTGCATTGTATGTCATTTATCCGGTATTCTGTTTAGTATCTACTAATATTAACACCGACGAAGTGATGAACAACATGTATTGTTCACCGTTTATCTATTAAACGTGTCACTATAGCGAGCTTGAGTTAAGCTGGCTCTGATAATAAATAATATGTGTGTTATTTTTTGTCATAGGTGTAGGAGGAAATCCCACAATCATAATTTTTACTTCTGATGTTTTCCAACATGCCATATCGTTGATTGTCAGATTATTCGTACCAGCTTAAAGTATAAATTTGAACAAATAGACATATACTGTTTTACCACAGCTGATGTGTCAATTCCAATAATTGACAACTACGAAAAGACTGCGTTCGTAAAGCACAGTTTTAATGAAATTTGTCAATTCCTATAATTGACTTTCGAACAAACTGCAATTACGAACGAGAATCCACGTATGCTGAAATAAAATATTCTGGTGGAGGGAGTGTAGCTGTTAAATAAAAAAAGGAAATTTGTAACTCAATTGTTCACTCAATTTTTTATTGCAAGAAAATATTAATTTAGTAGACAAAAGTTAATATTATACGAAAATCAATTACGTTAAATGAATTCACCTAATTCTTTCAATTTATAAGATTTACTTCTACTAGCTTACACGTATACGTGTATAAACTTCTATTTTAGTTCACTGATTTTAATTATGTTTACATCTATGTATGTAACAAAAAAAGAAAACTTAATATGCAAAAATTATGTTTTACTCGAATTTATCTCTTCAATTATGACAAATTATGCTATTTTAACATTTAATCAATTATAGGTAAACTATTTGTCCCTTAAAAATATCTAATTACGTGAATTACTAATGGCTGATAGTTATATAATGATTAGCACTCAATGTAAATCTAGTTTCCAATTATTATGTTGTGTAAAACTGAGCTAATGGCATATTTTTTACACGATAAATAATGCTTGAAATTTCGATTTAATTAAGTTAAATAACTTGCTGAAATGAGAAACTTAATTAATGAAAACGCAATCGTTTTGTTAATTTCATACATGTGTGTATGACCAACACCTGGCATGCATATACAATGAATTTTAACGCGAATTGAGAAAAATGAATATTGGGAGTATTTACCTTTAATATGATTTAAGAATTTGTTCCGAATAATTTCACACACAAAAAATTAAAAAATCCTTGCTGCTTCAATAATGATGAAAATGTTCTAAGTCTCACGGAATTTTATTTTTTTACTGATGATGATGACACTACTAAATTGCAAAATATGGGAGGAATGCTCTACTGACGTATGCTCGCACTTTGACAACTTGAAACTAAAAGAAGCAAGAATGAATAATGAACCCCATTTTTATAGAGAATTTTGTTCCGAATTCGTATCCATAAAAATGAATTTTTGAATTTTCAGGCTTAATTTGACTACAATATGTGATTTCGTTGTAGTCATTTGATGTTAAATTACAAATTGCATTCTTTGACATCATTTCCATAGAAATCAGTTTTAATTTCGAGGAATTATGATAAGCATTCCTAAATGTTGCCTTAACTTATCTTTTCGCCATATTTGATGTCAATTTACAAAATTCCTCTCAGAGCTCATTTTTGTTCATCGTTATTCTTGTCCCTTTCACACCTTTGCGTCTCTTTCTTACTCATTGGTGTAAAGGTAATTTCGAAAAATCGCGATTATTCCGTAAACCGTGAAAAATTTTACCCCGGGGTGACATGTCAAACCTCGCGAGAGTATGGAATTTAACGTGTTTGTTTATACGCGAAATGTCAGCCGCGCACGAGTGATAATATTATTAAATTTTGTGGTATATTGTGTGTTTTGTGTGGTTTATGTGTACATTCATCGTGGGAGTTATGCATTATTGCACAGGTTTCTACAAAAATTTATTCCTTTTATGTGTTAATTGTACATAAATGTCTGCCTTGTACAAATGGCATATATACCTGACAAGGTGAATCTATTTCAAGAAATTTCACCTCAGATATATGTGCATTTCTTGTAAAAGGTAATTCGGTGAAGTCTTCATACCTTGTACAGTGTAATTTATATAATTTTATGTTGTAGCACATAAATTGTTATTGAATTTGCATGGTGCCTATATGGTACTATGTAAACACAATTGTTGGTGTTGTTATTGTTTATTTATGTTTATTTCCTTATTTAGTGCTGTAAATTCACTATTTAATTCATTTTGTTTATTTCAGGTCGTGTCGTGGGACCCTTGCATCTGTGAATATCCAGATGCTGTTAAGATTTTTTTATATTTTATTTTAATC
>OZ005741.1:50799273-50866760 GCA_963930735.1 Dioctria linearis | reverse complement strand
CAGTGGTGTCGTGTGCGACGAGGGCATACTACAAGAGAAATTTCTTGAACAGCTGATCGATAGAAAGAGATTACCCACGAGAATAGGACATCATTTGAAAAAATAAAATAAAAAACTGATTTGAAAGAAAGAATTGCATGTAGCTTTAAGGAAATTCAGCATGTGTGTGACAAAGAGAAATATACTTGTTTTATGTGAAGTAGAAATGTTTACATTTTTCAATAACCAGGCACGTTCTTCTTTACACACTGGTGAATAAAGGCAGAAACACATCCAAGCAAGCCTCAGGCCTGGCCTCTCTCAGGCTTCCTCGCAGCTCGCCTCAAGGCTTGCCTCAGAGAAATGAAAACAAAATGATACCACCGGGCTCGGTACTGTTATTGTAATTTTGTTAGTACATTTGTTGACAGAAGTAGGCCTGAGAGAGACAATTTTGAACATTGAACAAAGCGCGCTTTGCGGCTAGGCCTTGAGGCTAGCTGCTGGCATGGTTTTGTGTTGCATCATTTAAAAACCCGTTTTGGAAATTTTGACAACACCTCGAAGAAGCCTCGAGGCCTGGATGTGTTTCTGCCTTAAGGATGTAGTGGTTCACTGTTGTTTTTTACACACTGGCGAATAAGGGTGTATTGAACAGCTGCTCAAGAAATTTCTCTTGTAGTATGCCCTCGTCGGTCGTGTGCAAGCAAGGGCTATAAAAACGACAAGCTGACTGATCTCGATCTCTTTTTGCACTTGGCATCGTTTGGGGTAAGTTGGCCTTTGCTTGTTAGGGACTAACACTTATATCGGGTATCGACTGGTGTATTAATTACTAATAATCAATAATTTCTGGTCTCGACGGAAATTCAATTATCTTACTTCGGGTCTTGACTGAACTTAAGATAACTCTTTAAGCCGGGTCTCGACTGAGATAATATTACTAACATTAACACTTTATTTCTGGTCTCGACGAAAATAAAGAATTGTTCTAACCAAGAACAAAGGGCTTAACATTAGCTTACAGCCAATTCCTCAAATGACAAGCTTTAGATCGGTGAGTACCAGCCACTTGTCACATTTTAATATTATTCATATATCTATTTGACTATATTTTGACTTATAGGTATATATATATGATACATTTTGTGTGCACATCTATTTTTTACATATGCATATATTTATATCACATTACAACTTATTGCCAATAAATGTTTTCAGTGTGATACAAAAATCTCTGACCCAAACTTACATACTGAGTTTTGTCTTTGAAAATCATACATCATAAATCGGTGTTAATAAGTGTGTTTTCTAGTGTGTGTTGATCTCTGACCCAACAGTTTATGTAATTCTATCTTAACACGATTATTCAAGATATTTAAGCTAAGTAAATGTGTCAGTGTTTTGAAGTTAAGTTATTCTTACTTTTAATATATATTAACCCCATATATTGAATACCTATTTATATATCTATAATCAACAAAATAAATGTAGTAGTTTCTTGATAGTAAAAGAAAGTGAATAGTGTTGATTTGTTGTTAGGAAATAGACCACTGATCTTGATCCAAATTTACCAGTGCATTCATTTCAGTCACTCAATCAAATTTGCGTGTAGGTTTTACTAACGGACGGTACAATGCCTGCAAGTTCATAATTTAAAAGGACCCATACAACCTAATTTTCTTCATTAAATTACATATAAATTAACAAAATACCTCAAACTGACCCAAATCCCACATCCCTCCGATTATTTACATTTTGTAGTGTCATCTAGTGACAGTTGGTGTCGCCACCTTAGATTACATATATAGCAAAAATATATGTAGACTATGCAGTGTAAAATTCGTGAACGTGTGATAAGCATTTTTTTATTGACTCGGGGAGGAAATGACAAGAGGGCTGGGTGTTTCAGTTTTGTCAGTTCGCTATTTCTGACATTTTTCCTTAAAATATAGAGACAACAGAAAGCACGATACAAAGATTAAGAAGGTATGGCCGACTTTTCTGTTAATTGTCAACTTCTTAATTTTGAGTTGACAATGACACAATTTTCTGATCTGTTGGAGAATCTTGAGAGCTAGGGCAACAGGAGAACAAATTTAATTAAAATAAATGTGATGGCAGCGAACGATACAAAACTGGACTCCGGAATAATTGCGTGTACAGGTGAGATGAAATTAATTTATATGAGTAACTATAAACACTAATCCTGTTCAACTTGCCGGAAATCTACGAGATGAGAAAGAACACAGATCCAGCAGCACTGCCTGTTTTCTGGATATCCAAATGAGTTGATTATAGTGATAAATACGGCCTTGGATAACAACTGTGTGAAGAAGGAATGGGTACCATGTTCAATGATACTACAAAATTAATTGTGCCAAATGGCAAAAATGTTCACTTCATTTATAAAGATGGAAAGGAAATATACATGACAACCGTTAAATACCCTTCAGTATTGTAAAACCAAATGAAATTGCTATCGTATATAAAGCGTTGCAAGATTTATTATTTTGAATATAATAATTATTTATAGATGAGTTTCCAATTTAAAATGAAATCATCTCACGACTTTTCCTCGAATTATCGTTTAACTAAATGAGACGTACTTATTTTGCTCCTGTTGCATGATCAGCCAACATAATTCCTGTCGTTACAACATCTAGAGGTATTGTTGTTGAACCTGATATTCCTCCAGCAAATTCTCCGAAAATATCTGAACTGAAAAGAGTAAGTTCAGCTCCAGAAACGATTGTCCAATTCAATTTCCTGAAATATTGTCTAAATATATCCTCAATAAACTCCCTTTCGTATTCCTTCAGTTTTATACACTGTCCACAATATTTCTGTTGAAGAAACATCCATTTTCGATTACAAGATTACAAGAGTTTGTCTTCTATACTTGGAAATTTGACAATTTGAAAATTAATTTTGTCATTGGCAAAGAAATTTGTGTCCGCATGACGTAGTAACCCAAAAAGTTCCTCTCGAATCGGCCATACCTTGTTAGTTTTGTATCATGACAGAAAGTGTTGATACCTGTAAAATTCGTTGGATGAGCGTGGATTTTTTCAGGGTATCGTGAAGTAGGTCAGACTTGTATTGAAGAAAGAGACAAATGTATTTTCGGCTGTCAAACGAAGTTTCCTAATTTGCAACAATTTGAATCTGGTGAAAATATAAGTGAGAAATCATTTTTTAGGTGGCATAATTATAAAATATTATTTTATGTACTTTACATACATTTTTATATCAAATTAAATTGAAATTAATAACAAAAACGATGAAATATTTGTTTATTGAAGATTTGTTTACGTTTGTGACAGCTGCGAAGCTCCTTGGGTATCTTGACGCAGTGGAAGCGACTAAGAGCATTTTCGGTGGGAGCAATTGCAGAATTTTCAACCATATAGCTTGTTGCTCCGCTCTTTATTAAATTTATTCTACTACACAGCTGTACTCAGCTTTCACTACAGCGGCAACTAATACTAACACAACAAGAATTTGACTACGCTTATCACATTTCCTGTACTCTCTATATTCTAAGCATTTCTCAATTTATTTGAATTTACAAATTGTCATCGGGTGTCTATATGATATCAGCCATACAAAGGAAACGCCAGGAAATATTATCGCAAAATAAATGGGCTATTAGGAAAATCTTTAAAAATGAAAATAGTTATAAAAGAATTATAAAATTATAAACTGAAAATGATTCGAATCACGCTGATAGGAAATTAATAAACTTGTTCAATACTAGATAAAGTTTCAACAAATAAATTTTGTGCCCGCTCAGAAAATATTGTAGTTTACTACTTCCATGACTAAACAAACACGTCGATGCGATGCTACTACATGAAGAAAAATGCTTAAATTTTTCTTTCAGCCTATCCTTTTTGCTATAGAATCTAAGATCGCCACAATCAAAAGTTGACCAAAATGAACCAAGTGTTGCCAGGGCAACCCATTGTGGAGCTGGGACATAGCTGTTCACGGCGGATATAAAAGGGCGGCAAGCCGCAGCAAAATTACACATTCGTTCTTCGGAGTCTAATCTGAGTTTCCTATCCTCTAAACAAAAGTATAATTTTGTTCCTCCCTTCATATAGAAGTGTAATTCTATTAAATACGAACTTTCCAAAAAATTTAATATTTGCTCTCCACTCGTGTAACAGAAGTGTAATTCTGCTTATATGCCTCAGCACGTTGCGACAGAAGTGTAATTCTGCGTACACGTTCCCACATTCGCTGTAACAGAAGTATAATTCTGCTTACTCGAGTCAGCACATTGCAGCCGAAGCTTGCGACTAGATCTCATAGAAAGTTAAATATGCCAAAAGCTAGTTTGAAGGCATTTTCATTTTACAAATTCTGAAAAGTGTATATCAGATCTTTAGAATTTCAATTAAAGCCGATATTATAAGGTGTTCCAAGTATTGTTCGGCCATGAGATACTAAAATTATGAATTCAAAGAATGATTACACTGTTCGACAAGCACAAAATGCAAGAACCTAATCTGCCCACATTTTGTTAATTTGTGCTAATTGTGACTATTCATTGAATTTATGTGAATCATTCGAAAAATGTTATATTGTAAAAATGCCACAGGTGTCTCTCAAGGTTAGTCTATTTCACGAAATTACACCTAAGGTGTCTATGCATTTCTTGCAAGGAGGATCTGTGAAGTGTATTCGCATAGGTGGAAGGTGGGGCAAAACTGGGTAGGCGGGCAAACCGGGTGCATCGTGCTCTCATAGACAAATGCATCCATGGTTACAAGTGAGGTTGTCAGCTTACTTCCAGACATCAATCAATTGGTTTGTGACAGCGAATAATATACATTGCATTACCAGATCTGGGCTGTGCTTCTATGAAGATTTTTGTGAATAATTTTGCAGTTTTTCATAAAATTGTAGATCACGGGAGCACCAGATTCTGTGATTTTAATTTTTGGCAAGTAAACCTCTTTATTCTGTAGCTTATTCAGAAATATTTACCACCAACACAAAATTGTTGCGTCCATCTGTTAATGGATGTCAGCAATTTATTTTTGAAATTCCCTGTAGGGGTAATAGGTATCGGGTACCAAGGGGTAGGGCAAAACCGGGTAGTACTCGATTTTACCCCTAGCCATATCTTTGCGAGAAAAACAACTGCTTTGTTTGCTATAGCTTTTACAAATTGCTTATCTCTTTATTTCACTTAATTTTATTATTTTCAAATTAGAAATCTATTGTTTTATTACTTTTTTATGACTATAAGGGAAAGACTACAAGGCAAAGTTGGCGCGAAGAAGATATGGTTCTGGATACAGGCGTTACTTGAAAGCCTCCAAAATACACAATGTTCGCCAATAAACATTGAAGGATAAGGTAAAGAAGGCGCCCAAAATACCTCATCTCCAAAGGAAGCAGCTAAAAAAAATTGAAGCGGTATGATACCGTTTTTACAGTAGAGCAGGAAAATGAGCTGATGGAGGCAAGGCTGTTCGGCTACGCCTTGGCTCATTTACGGGAACTAGCTTTTCAGTTACCAGAGCGAAATGGGATTAACCAAGCATTCAATAAAGGAAAGAAACGGGCTGGGAAGGACTGGCTGTATAAATTCTTAAAGAGGCATACAGAAATCTCTCTCAGGAATCCCCGAGTTCATTAGCTGGCGCAAAGGGATTTCAAGCCTTTTATGACTTGTTTCAAACTGTTTACGAGAAACACAAAATTTCTCCAAACAACATTTGTAATGTTGACGAAACGGGGATTATGACTGTCTCTAGCAAGACCTCTAGAGGTCTGGCCACACGTAGTAAGAAACAAGTCGGTTCACTTTCATCAGAAAAAGAGGAACACTGGTCACTGTTGAAACCTGTATGAATGCTGCAGGTAATTTTATGGAACCCATGTTTATTTTTCCTCGCAAGAGGTCGAACCCTATGCTGATGGATGATGCGCCACCCACGTTTTTTTCCATGAGTCAGAGTTGATAGACAAGGAAAGTTTCCTTTATTGGTTCAAGAAGTTTGTTTAATTTTCTAATCCAACACCAGAAAAGACGGTCATGCCGCTCATACCACAAACCTCGAGTTGATTCTCCGTGCATCCCTCCACACTGCACCCACAGATTGCAACCAGTTAACGTTACTTTCATAGCTCCTCTCTCCACTTACTACGATCAAGAGGTTAGAAAATGGTGATCGCGCACCCTGGGAGACAGGTAACAATATATCAAGTGGCAAAACTCTTTCGCAACTTATTTGCCAGAGGAGCTGTGATGGAAACAGCCATCAAGGTTTTTAAAAGCACCGGAATATTACCATTCAATAGAAGCGCTATCCCAGAGCAATTATATGCTCCTGCTGAAACTACAGAGAGACCTATTCAGCCACAAGTGGCTGCAGCAACAGAATCGAGGGCCATCCACACTCACCGCCAGAGGCAGACAGGTCTGATGATCAGCCCTCAACATCCTGTGATCTCCAAACATCATCAATAGGCTCGGCTCAAAGTATAAATAAATATGAGTAGAGATATAGGCGAACGAAATTGGAAATTTTCCGTGTTTTTTAGACTGAAAAAGGTAATCTCACATACTTTTGTCTTTTGCATGAATGGGGGAAAATAACTTGGCTATGCATTATTGTAGTGCGACTGCCACAACGAGTTAAAAACAAAAATTGAGAAAACGTAGAATTATCCGAATGATAAAATCTTCTTGAATATCTTCAAAATTATTTCCAACTATTCATAATAATGTACATTGGGTAACCCTACCTCCATGTGGTAAGAAAAAGATAAATTTCGCAATAAACAACGCACTAGAAGGAGATGTAAAATTTCTGTCAAATAAAATTCCCCGAATCACGCATGAGACTCCCCCACTTAATCTCTTTCGAGCAAAACAAATGTAAACAGAAAAACGTACTGTTCACATATCATAGGATTACACTAACAAACATCAGAATTCCTGCGAAAAATATTGGGACAATTTCTGAAAATCGTGTTTTCATAAAAACGCGGGAGCATTTTATGAGCGTAAAATCAGAAAACTCCGCCCATTCTCTCTTATTTACGAAAATAAATTATTTGCCATTCCATTTCGTTGCATGTAATCTTCGCTTTCACATTTATTGCCTAATTCGTAAAATGTTCAAAGAGGGTTTGCTTTTTTAATTTTTTTCTCTTCCTTCCTTCCTTTTCTCGCCGTGTACATTTAAATGGAAAACAATCGGAACACTCTTCTGTGTCCTTTCTTTTATTTAGTTATTCTTTGCTCACGGGTGTTCCTTCAACATCAGGTTGCTCTAGAATGGAGTCACTTTTGGTTGTTAAAATATCTCAAACCATGTTGCAATCTCCGCCCCATGAAGAGGAAAGAATTTAAAAGAAAAAGAGGGAAACCAGCGTTTACATTACATTGACACGTTACAAAACTGAGCTTGAACAGGAAGAGACTATCAAGATGAAGACAGTTAAGGTAGCAAGACTACTTTTTGAAGCATCAACAGGATCCGAAGTTAGGGAAAAGAAACAGAAAAAGAACCAGCAGAAAAGAAACAAGAGGAGAGCTCTTCGTCAGAAGACTAGGCGATTCCACTGAGGCGTGCCTATTTTGCAAAGAGCTATATGTTGAATGTGTTCCGGGAGGAGGGTGGATACAGTGCAGCGGGTTCAGGCATTAGGCACATGAAGAGTGCAGCGCATATGAGGGAGAAGGAAATTTTGATTGCGACTTTTGCGATAATGTCACTGCAGGGGTAGATGGATGTTGATAATATTGCTAAATTGAGTACCTGAGGTTTTGATAATGTTCTTACTCTATTAAAGACATGGATTAATTTAACATAACCTAATTTAGATATTCAATAAATAATAATAATTGGCAATAGCAACTGAAAAGTACTGATTTTGTCGAGTATCCGGTCTTACCCTACTCCTCTTCTAAACGACTGTTGTGACTTGATCTAGTAAATTTGTTTTTTCGAGTATTTAAGCAAAATATTTTGGTAAAATTGGTAATATTTTGATTGTCCACATCTGTCAAAAGAGAATAGCTGGGAACCTGGAATTTTTGTAAGACCCAGAATTTCGAAACTTTAAAAAACAGTTATGGTACCCGCTTTTGCTATACCTTCCCCCACGACAGTTTTTTTTCATGTTTTATTTTGTGAACCATAAATTTCATTAAGTTTGCAGAGTTCCTGGATGGTGCAATGTAAACAAGACATTGTGGTTGTTAGTTTGTTTATTTCCTTAATTTTCATTATCATTTCATTTATTCTTTTATGGGTGCCGGTGGCATTGTACAAAAAGATATAAAACCATATTTTAGTACAAGATTAATAGGAAATAATATAAAAAACTAGACTAATAAGAAATTAATTAGTTAATTAGCACTAAGATACAAAGCAGAAAAAAATAAACTTTAAAAATTAAACTTATACTTATTTACAATGCAAAACTAAAAACTAGACTGATTTTAAGTGCTAGCGAACTTTGCATTTAAAATTACCAAACATACCTGACTCAACAACAATCTCAAATTTATTGGCAGAGAATTCCACATAATAATGGACTGGATGAAGAACTGATGCTTAGATGTTAGACAATTATGTCTAGGCACTATTAAAGTAGTAACTCGACTTGAGATCGCAATCTGAAGTATATTATACAAGTAGCTGGGGTTCCGAGACTCAAGAGTCCCAGCCAATAAAGCAACAGCGCGATATTTGAAATAAACCATTAGGCTGAAACCAAGGATAGATTTGGCGTAAGAAGAGACATGGTCAAAACGACGGAGACCAAAAACATACCTTATAGTAGCGTTGAATGCAGTATTTAGCTTTCAAATAGACTCATAGTCAAGAGAAGCAAATATTTCGCACCCATACTTAAAAAGAGGGATGAGAAGCGTTCTGAACACCTTTAAACGGGCTTTCGCTGGAGTGAAATTACTAGTCGCCCATAGTGAACGAAGCCCACCATATACTTTTCTAATTAGAGTATTAATATGATGGCCCCAGGAAAGAGTTCTCTTGAAGAAAATTAATAGTTTTTTTCTTCTGTTAATTCGTTTATCATGTTATTTTATATTTTTGTCGCTAAATTTATTTTTTATCTCATTTTCTTATTTATTTTAGGTCCTCGTAGGACCCTTGCTCCTGTTATAAACTCCAAGTACTGGTGAGCCTTTTTAAGTCGGATTTAAGTCCAATTTATCTTCTTTTTTTTTTTAGATTGGTCGAGCAATGTGCGTTTCTCTTTAATTTTTTTGTTTGAGCTTCTGGCGGACGAGTGAGGTATATGAATGGATTGAGTATGCATGGTAATTTGTAAGGATCGTTATATTACAAATTCCTTATTGATTAGCTGCTTCTTCAACAAAATTCTATCTGATTTGAAATAAACGCTCCGTGCATGAGCTTTACTCTGCCTGAACTGTCACTAGAAATGCTCAATTTGGAGCTATTTGCTCACAATTAATATAAATTTTTAAAAATACAAGTAAAATAAATACTTAAAGTGACCTAGTGGACAATAAGTGGAGAAATCAAATCCGATTTTTTTTTTACAAGCAGATCTCAAAACTTTAAACTAAAGATTTCTTGAAAATCTTACATTTCGCATAATTCTGACTCAGCGTGATTTATATTTTGGTGCTACATCTGGAGCATCTTAGTGGAGCTAAAATATATTTTGCTTTAAGGAAAAGCTCCGCTTCATAGTTTTACCTTCAAATAGGAACTTATTTTTTTGTCGTCCAACTGGGACAAAATACGATTTTTTGTTTTAAGATTATTCCGCTCCTAGTTGGAGCAGAGCTCAGTGCATCACTATTTTCGGAGCTATATTTCAAACCCAGACCAGAATTTCAGTGCATTTCATGCGCATATTTTGAAAATAAAACTTCTCTGTGAGTTATATACACAGAAGGAATTTCTTTTCTTCCGAATACTGCATGGTGTAATACGCAACTATCGTGCTATACCTGGTACTACTTTCAATGCTCAACACTTCAGCTTACTGACATTACAGGTAAAAAACGAGTCACGCGCCCTCACTTAGACAATTGTATAAGTTTTGTTTTATATTCAAGAGATATCTTCCTATTCTTCATCCAAGACATTAAATACATTACTAAAGATTAGAGTTCCATGTAAAATCAGAAAATATTTTCCCCATTCACACACCCGGAATTTCTTTCTGTCCTTAGATTACTAAATTAAGTAAACAATTGCAGAACGCAACTCGTGTAAACCTGTTATCCTCCCACTGCAAATTTATGCGCTTATATTCTTCATTTTAACAATGAAAAATTCTTCAAGAAAATTAGAGAATCTTGCCATATCATGAAAATCTCTTGGACGCATGCAACTGCACACATAAATTCGTCACGTTGTACAAGGAAGAAAGCATTTCTCATGTGAGGTGAGGCGTTTGGGGTAAAGTACATAATAACTGCATTACCACAAGGACATATATACTTGCTCTTTCGAGGTACAAGTATGTTCCTCATCATCCAGGAGAGCTCTAGACAGGACTATAAATAAAGTGCAAAGCATGTGCCATAGTCAGATGGTCGTTGTAAATCGTGCACTTATAGGACTTTTCAAAACGAATCGTGTATGAACTACTGTACATGGTGTTTGTATATTGTAGTACATTTTCGTTCAATTGTTACATCCTCCTAGCGTACCATCACCTAACCAAGATGAAGTTCGAATTGGAAAAAGAAGCAGTTTTGTTTTTCATTTAGCCACCACCACCATTTTTAATTCGAAAATCATAAAATCTCTCTGCTATATTTCGACTATTATGAACATATGTGAAGCAAAATCGGAATTCAGGATGGCTGCGTCCAGTCTCCGGTTATTCGAATGATTACCTTACGTAAGGGACCAACACCGGATTCAGAAAAAGTTTGAAATGGCTTTGAGGAGGAACATATGTGGCGCCGCAACGAAAAACGTTGCGTTTATCCTGCCTAAGCAAAGTATAAAACAAAACCACAAAAGCTGTCAAGCGTAAAAAGTGCAGCTGTAGGACAAATAGCTTTCATGGGAACGCGAAAAAGTGAGAATTTCGTCGAATTCATTCGGCTCGGAATTCGTTCACTTTGAGGATTTTTGTATTTTGTACTGGCTTTGGTGCCCATACACCGATGTACATGGAAAGTACATATATGCAAATTTTGAAATAATTATATGCAACTAGCTTTTCATTACTTTCTATAAGCACTCAGCAACCATATTTAGCTCGATACTAAATATAGTATACCATTACTACAGCAAGGAGAATTTTTTGTTGGGAAACCTTCAGGCAAGGACGAAAATTACTGCACACACATACATAAAGGATTGTGACTGCAGATAGCATTTTTTCCCACACATCATGCATTTTATGACTGAGATTCTCACATAGTGAGTTGCTACTTGGAGAATCATGTTAGTCTCCATAAAGGACGCTATTGAAAACTTTAAACGGCTTCTTCCATTTAGGTACACTGGCAAAAGCTCTTTGAAATTAATTTATCTTTTGTAACTCAAAATGAAATTTTTTATTAAGACTATCATAAATTAAATAACTGTAAATGCAAAAGGAGGGTCTTTCTTTAAATATTTTTTTAAAAGAAATTGAATAGATGAATATTGCGATGCTTTTTTTATCAACACTCTCAATGGAATAGAGCTTAAATGAAGGTTAATTAAGGTTTAAAAATGTGGCCGGTAGCAATTAAAATTAAACACCACTATATACCTATAATTCCAGTTTAATCTTATGAAAGTGAAAAAATCTGTACTATTTACTGATTAGAAACGAACTACCCATCAAAAAGTTTAGTGTTGATGTCTAAGTCATTTGAATCATAGATGGCACAAGAACTATAGATATCGCATGGTATACCAGAACATAGTATATACGTTGTGAAATGGATGGGCAATTCCGAAATGGACCACAACATGCTCTAAAGCGTGCCGACAGTATGCGTTAGATTAGATTAGATTCGTAAAGGGTTGTATAGGCGTTCGCCTCGCAATCACTGCGACCTGAAAGATCTATTGTGAGTCCCCGTTGAATTTGCTCCATTTATTGGTTTAGACTGTTAATAAAGTCTAGAACCATTCTGAGCTTGAGGTTCCATACGTAACTTGGTGGAGGAAAAGCATGTTCAAGGTGAAGTAATCTCCGCCCGGCCAATGCTTCGCAGTTGCAGAGCAAGTGCTCCGAGGTTTCGTGAGCATCTTGCCAGAAGCGGCAGGATGAAGTATAGGCCAAACCCAGCTTGTTTAGGTGATACCTAAAGGGGCAATGGCCTGAGAAGAGCTCAGTGAGTAAGGAGCTCTTTTGTTTTTCCGCCAGAGGTGTCGATAAACTTTTTGTGCCTGACGAAGCCCTTGTAGCCTTTCCCAATACAGGGATTTTTGTTTATTCTTTCAGTTATTTAGGGTAGCTCTGAGGCAATACTTTGAAGTGCCACATAAAATGGCTCTGGTCGGACAAACTGAGTTTCCGCTCCTCTTTTGGCTAGGCCATCCGCAATTTCAATGCCTTTGTAGCCCTCATGTGCAGGTACCCACATGAGGATAACTTTGTTTCTCCTTGATAGATTTTTGAGAGTTTGTAGAAATTCCCAGACTATCCCTGACTTGACAGTGTAGGACGTTAAGACCTTAAGGGCAGCTGGACTGTCCGAGAGGATATTAATGGTTGAGCCATTTATGGCTCTTTTAATGCAGGTATTGGCACATTTCTATATTGTCAATACCTCGGCTTGGAATACTGTAGGGGTAAAGCCTTTGATATATGGCATCTGGGGCCGTATACACCCAATCTGAACCCATTGTTTGTTTTTGAGCCGTCTGTATACCACACCATCGATCCTTGTTGGAAGGACGGTTTAGTAGAGCGCCATTGTTGTCGGTCTCTAAGAACCACTTAAAATGGTCTTAAAAAATCCGCTCTGGGTGTGATTATATCAGATATTGTCGTCACTTGCTCGAAGCATATCTGTTTGATACTTAAATGACCAACCAGATCGCCTGACTTTAACTGTTTCTCTATTTGTACTCTAATAGCACTGGAGATCGCTTCCTTTTTCACCTGCAAATGCAGAGGTGCAAGGTTTAATAAGGCTTCCATGGCTGCTGTCCTCATGGCACCAGTTATTCCTAGACAGCCAAGCCGCTGGGTCTTTTTAAGCAGAGCCTCAGCCGTCTTTTGATTAGTTTTGGCCACCATGCGAGGGCCGTATAGGTGATCATGGGTCTAACAACCGTGGTGTACGTCCAGTACATCATTTTTGGCTTCAGACCCCATGTTCTGCCAATGAAGCGACGACACGTGTAGAGAGATCGCATCGCTCTATCCGTCACTCTGGACAGATGCGAATTCCATGTAAGTTTCTTATCTAGGGTTATCCCCAGATATTTGACTTCATCTGAAAATATCAATTCCGTATTATCAAGAAGAGGAGCCGTTAGTGAGAGCTTCGATCTTCTTGTGAACGGAACGATAACCGTTTTGTTGGGGTTTATGCTAAGGCCTTTGTTTAAACGCCACGTGCGGACTTTGGAGAGGGGCTATTTGTATGAGGTCGGATATGACTTGATCATGATTGCCCCGAATTGTAACTACTAGGTCATCCGCGTACCCTTGAACATTAAAACCCGAACTGGTCAACTTCTCTAGCAGATCATCAATCACGATCGACTATTAGGGTGGATAGAGAACTCCCCCTTGTGGGCAGCCTTTTGCTGCGGTGATCGTGACTGAGGAGTTCCCTAGAGATGTGGTTATCCTCCTACTTCTAAGCATGGAGTCTATCCAGTTTACCGTGGAGGGCACAAAGCGTTTATCCTCGGCAACTGATTTAATTGCATCGAAGGAGGTATTATCGAAGGCTCCATCTATGTCCGAAAATGCACATAAAGCCACCTCTTTTGATTCGAGCTTATTTTCGAGGTCTTTGGCTAGTGTGTGAATGGCAGTCTCAGTAGACTTGCCAGCTTGAGAGTATATGTTGCTTTAACAGCAGT
Organism: Dioctria linearis; assembly: GCA_963930735.1. NCBI lineage: Eukaryota > Metazoa > Arthropoda > Insecta > Diptera > Asilidae > Dioctria > Dioctria linearis. Next base: position 50,852,751 of record OZ005741.1, on the reverse strand, counting down.
TTTGTATACATTTGATCGACCTTCTCAATACGGCAGATCTGAACAAATATGAATCACTCGATGTATCCATCATTTCAAATGTTGTAGTCTATTCCGGGATGTCCCACCAGCCATCTTAAATCTGTATACTTTGCTGTGGTATTATACATGCGACATCTATATAATTCTTATTCAGGAATTAGGGAGGATGAAGAGAGTGGCGCAGGTGCCGATGTATGACACTCTTAAAGCTTCACAGATTGTATGTCGGAGGTAGACTGTTCCACATTCGCACAGTTCGGGATAAAAAACATCACGGAATTTTATTGTACGGCCGAAAGTAATTTGAAGGGTAAAAGGATGTGCGCGGCTTGCAGCGAGTGTATTGCGTGCAGGAATCATTCTACAAAATATCAGACTAGATATTTCATCGGAACATTGACCATGGATTTAGCAATAAAGCAGGGAAAAGCATCCAACATTGCGGCGGTGCTCCAGCCAGTCGACACGACAAGCTATTATCACATCGCCAATGAGCTTGAAGGCTCCATTCTGTACAATATCCAATACAGCTAAGATTGTACGACCAGCCGCGGCCCAGATATTGGAATTGTATTCCATCCTAGGTCTGATGTATGACTTGTAGAAGAGCGCTATATTCAATGGGCTGAAGTATTTCTTACACCTTTTCAGAAATCCCAGACAGTTCGATGTTTTTTTGTAAACAGAGAAGATGTGATCTGTCCATCTTAACATAGTAGAAAAATTAATGCCAAACATACATAAAGACGGTGCGTCGTAAATCAGTGCTACATCAAATGAAACGGGAGTGGAGAAATTATGATTTTGTTTTAAAGAGATGAGACAACTTTGGATTTCAGATGCATTTAATTTGACGCAAATAGCTTTGCCAAAAGCTAAAATACTAGCAAGATCGTTATTCGAATCATGCAGTCTCGACTGGCGGATGAAAAAGTCCATCTGAAGTCCGCAAGAGTGTCAAAGGAGTCAGCGAAATTACGAAAGCTAAACTATGGATGGGATTGAAAGTAAAAGAAAGCAGGACATTAATGATAATTAAAAAGCGAGTCGGAGAGATAACGGAGCCCTGGGATACACAGGAACTTAGAGTTGAGGTACAGTTGTAAGACCATCTAATACGGCCCGAATTAGGCGACTGGATAAGAAAGTTTTAATCCATAATAGAAGAGGAGGGGAGTGACCAAGTGCTTTAAGTTTGGCTAAAAAGGCGGGATGTCAGACTCAATCAAAGGCCTTTGAAATATCCAGATCAACGGTTTTAGACTTAGCAAAATTATGAAGACTACGGTTCGAACGTTCCTTTATAAAATTCAACAAATATCAAGATGAAGGACCAAACCGGAAGCCATATTTGCGATCGTTGATAAATTGATTGGTTTCTAAACACTTCATTAATTTGGAATTAATGACAGATTGAACAGCCTTGGATAGAATCGAAGTGATTACAATTGGTCGATACTTTGAGGGATAGCTACACTTTTCTTTCTTGGGAATATGTGATGTGTATGGGCTCTTGCACACATCCACACGGGAGGTCCGAAACAGGTATCTTTGAAGTGGGTGGCAAGAGCGAGTTTGAAGTGAACCAAGCAGCTAAAATATTAGCTCTATTCATGGAGTCTACTTCACCGTTGTTAAGCAGTTAAGGTATAGATGTACTGCCGAATTTGCTCCTGATGGTCTTGGGTTTGCTGCCTTTGCGGCTCTGCAAGGTTCTCTGTCTAATATTTTGGTAAAAAACTAAATTTTCTCTCTGGATAATAGACCTGTAGGTATTCCAATTCCGAGCAGTCTTGTATACTTGTTTCATATATTATGTTCTGTCCACGTACCAGAAATTCCTTGGCATTATTTCACCCTTCGCAAAAAGATCTATTTTTGGGTAGCAATACCAAAATATTGTTGCTCCTCGCGGCGATGATATATTATGTCCTCAAAAAGTCCACAGATATATACGTATCCATCGAAAAAATACTTCATAAGAAAGTTAGAAGAGCAAAGCACAAAGAATCATTCTTTAAATAAAAAAAAGCACATTTGTTTATCCAAAACCAGCTGCGTCTCCATTTTAGTTTCTTCCTACAGCTGCTGTATACACATTTCCGTCTGATAACTAATTGAAAACATATTAATAATCTAAAAATATCATAAAACTTACCGTTTTCTCTTTTCTCTCCAATTATTTACGTTTTGAAAGTATCATCAAGTGACATTATATCACATCATATTATATCGTCGCCTCCGTCGCAGCCATAATCTGATAAGAAGCCAAGGGTTACCACGGCTACATATCATGTAGCAGATACGAGACGACAGCGGCTATAAAAAGGCGACGAAACGCAGCCGAATCATCCATTTCCATTTCAGAATCTAATCTGAAAATATCAGATTTTATTCTGAGCTCCCCATATATTCAAAACCTGAATTGATTCCTTTATACAGAAATTTAATTCTGTGAAACTTCCGTTTACATAAGCCGAAATCTAATTTTTCTTCGTTTTAGTCCTTCATCTGAGCAGGAATTTACTCTTGCTGAAGAAATCTACTTCTTCTTCACTTCCATCTTTCACCGGAGCATGAATTTACCCTTGATGCAAAAATCTACTTCTGCTTCATTTTCATTCTTCTCCTAAACAGGAACTTACTCCCGCTGGAGAAGGCTACTTCTGCTTCACTTCCATTCTTCACCGAAGCAGGAACTTACCCTTGCTACAGAAATTTACTTCTGCTTCACTTTCATTCTACATTTAAGCAGGAACTTACTCCTGCTGCAGAAATCTACTTCTGCTTCATTTTTATTTTTCTGCTGAGCAAGGACTTAATCTCGCTGCAGGGATCTACTTCTGCTTCACTTCCATCCTTCACCGAAGCAGGAACTTACCCTTGCTACAGAAATTTACTTCTGCTTCACTTTCATTCTACATTTAAGCAGGAACTTACTCCTGTTGCAGAAATCTACTTCTGCTTCATTTTCATTCTCCTCCTGAGCAGGAACTTACTCCTGCAGTAGAAACCTACTTCTCCTTCATTTTCACTCTTAACCTGAGCAGGAATTTACCCCTGCTTCTAAAATTTACTTACGCTTCATTTTCGTCCTTCGCCTGAGCATGAATTTACTCCTGCTACAGATATCTACTTCGCTTCATTCTCGTTCTTCTCCTGAGCAGGAATTTACTCCTGCTGCAGAGATCTACTTCTGCTGCACTTCCATCCTTCACCAGAGCAGGAATTTACTCCTGCAGTAGAAACCTACCTCTGCTTCATTTTCATTCTTCTCGTGAGCAGAAACTTACTCCCGCTGGAGAAATCTACTTCTGCTTCATGTTTGTCCTTCACCTCAGCAGAAATTTACTCCTTCTGCAGAAATCTACTTCTGCTGCACTTCCGTCCTTCACCTGAGCAGGAATTTACTCCTGCTGCAGAAATCTACTTCTGTTTCATTTTCATTCTTCTCCTGACCAAAAACTTTCTCCTGCTACAGAAATCTACTTCTGCTTTACTTCCTTCCTTCACCGAAGCAGGAATATACTCCTGCTGCAGAAACTTACTACTGCTGGAGAAATCTACTTCTGCTTCATTTTCATTCTTCACCTGAGCTGAAATTTACTCCTGCTGCAGAAATCTACTGCTGCTGCACTTCCATCCTTCACTTGAGCTGTAATTTACTCCTGCTGCAGAAATTTACTTCTGCTTTCTGTGCACCCAAAATTTCCTCAACCCACAGGGTGCAGTATTTCTATTTGCCGCAAAGGCATCACGTCTTCGCTGCCTATTCAGGCGTACACGAAGTCAGCATTCTATTAATTTCGAACTCATTCGAAAATATCAGAATATTAATTCTGGATTTTCTTCTTTCCGAAATCGCTGCTGGTGGATATATATTATATTAGTTTATAAATAGACTTAACTATTTTTATCTATTTTACTTATTTAAGTCATTTTTTCTGGAGGAATCGGTAGTTTGAAATATGCAGCTTTTTTATTCAAAACCAAGCTTTAGTTTAGAAAATACAAAATAAGAATTTTATACTGACACACGCACTAATCAAAAGCACTATTGTGGTTTATTGCGTAGGTCTGCATATCAGGAAGGACATTTTTCACATTCAATCGATTTTTATTAAATTCACAAGTCGCTAACCTCTTCGTCCTGCTTCTCAAATATAACCTTCTTAATCTAAAATTTTCAAGCAAAAGAACTTCGCCTTCGATAACATTTTGTAAAATACTATGCTTTTAAAAATTGCAGTAAATCATTGTACCTACATTTATCTAACCACGTTACCAACGTTTATCACTAATCACTTATCTGCTCTTGGATGTATTTGCGGCGTAACAGTTTCCGCAGGTTGCATAGGAATTTTTCCTTTTGCAAATTGACAATTGAATTAGGTTCATATAATAAGTAATGAAAAATATATTTTCTAGAACCTGAATGCTTCGAATTAAACAAGTCAATTCTGCTACAACAATCGCCCTTCTCCGAGAGCTTGTTCGTTACCTTTTTTTTAAATCTTGAAAAATTTAAAAATTTTGCCATTATCAGATTGTTTTTTTATAATTCGTTCAAATTGTATTATGCAATAAAAAGAATTAATTTTAACACAAATTCTGATTTGTGTATTAGAGGTCGTTACCTACTTACCTACTTTTGCAGATATACCATAATTTCCATTCTTCCTCTTCGACCAATTATATCTTTTTTTATTCATGATAACCAGTTTTTTTTTTATTTGGAGTTTATTAACTTTTTTTTCTAAAATGTTTTCACAAAACTAAAAGTACTGTAAAAAAAAGTAGCACAATATCAAGGAAAAGTTAAATTTCGGACACAATAATCATTCAACTCAAGAGCTGCTAAAAGCGTTTATTTCATACATTTCCATCGGAAAATATTTTATGGAGTGTTTTTTTTCAAGTTTGGTCTTGAGTTAGTCTACAAAGTTTATAGAGGACTATGCAATTTATATAAAGACAAATTGTGGTCTCACTATTACATGAACGAGTAACGAGAAACTTTTTCAATGACCAATTGTATTTTTTTGGTCAAAGAAAAAAGTCACAGTATAGTAAAACGTCCTGCGAAATGGGAAATCATACAAACACCACGAAATAGAAAATATGTATAAGCTCGAAAGCGGAAATTCCTCGATTTGAAAATTCCCATCAAAATCTATTTACAGCAATATTTCTAAGATTTCCGGAAAATTTAAGTTATAATAAGATAGAATTTCTAAATTAAGGAGCACTTTAATCCTAGAATAAATAAGTATTTTCCTTTGAGAGCAAAGAAGATAATTTAATAAAAGTTCAGGAATTACTTACTTTAGCTCAGATTGTGATTCGTCATCTTGGTTGGCTAAAAATTATTATAATATATGTTCAGAAGTATTATTTAAATTCAATCGTAAAATTCTTCTTCATTTTTTTGGACTTATATGGATCACCAATTTTACATTATCTACAAGAATCGAATTCGACTCGTAAATTTTTCTCTCATTTCTAAATTCACCTTTTGAGGACAACACGACGATGCGCTGGACATGTTCTTAAGATTATTTATAGACAGAATTAATATATATATATACAAGATAAGTAAATAGCTATATTTTTTAAATGTTTGTGCTTTTGGTTTTTGGAAAATCGCTTGGGATTATATGTCTCAATAGTCTTTTAAGGTTTTTAAAAAGGTGGAGTTTCGAGACCAGGAGGAATATTTTGATTCACTTTACTCCACTTAGGAAACTCAGTCGATCTCAGTCATTGCTCTAGATATTGTGGGAGCATCCAATGAATTATCCTCTAAGATTTCCTCGAGCCTAACCAGATTATCCTGCTCAGCATCACCTGTCTCCAATTCAAATTAAGGCGAGCAGAGCAGTCATCTTCGCTGGGAGTATATGTAGATGGTTAAGGTGAAAAATCCTCATCTATTGACGAAGATTCTTTCAACTGCTGCTTCATACATAGAATGTTCCTTCCAAGGAATATTTTTGCCTGATTTCCGTACAAATGGAAATAATCTTCAATAAAGAGACCAAAAAAGGTTGCGATAGGATGAAGCAAAACGAGTTGTTGGGACATATAAACCCAGTCAAGAAAATCGGCTTGCACAAAAGAATTGACAATTATATTCACTGAATTCCATCAAAATAACTTTTAAACTCACTAAGACTTAATTTTTGATCTAAAATCAATCATCAAATTTTCAGTCAATTCGATAAAATTATCAAAGCTTGCTTTTTGATATCTTCAGCGCATGAATGCCTGTTCAATCTTTCACAGAAAACTGTGAGGGTTTTACGTGGATACCTAGCTCGAAGCTGGGCTTAATGCACGGATTAGTAGGCAAGCGAAAATCAACACCCTCACGGGGCAGAATATATTATATTCTGTCACAAAAGTACCAGTTTATGTCAGTGCATGCTTGGCATTGGACTTACTGGTCGAAGCGAGACCCATCTAAAATCTCTGGCGATTTGCGGGTCACGGCACCCGGTTGATTTAAGCAATTCCACGCCGAGAGTCAATCCTCTAAACATACTGTTGGCTGGCCATTCTATTTAAGTTATCCGAGAAGGATATATTTTCTTTTTGGGTAAGAACTTGTTTCTGAAGTAAGCCAATGTCAACAAGATGCGAAAATAATACTACCAGACAGATGTAAGAGTTTGGCAACAAAGCTTTGTTGCACGCAAGGTCTCCACAAATCCCCCTCTACTGTGAGAAGCACCGCTCTTAGTAGTGCAGTTTGCAGACAGGGCTTTTACGATTTAATCAGCTTCAGTGCAGCCAGCCTAATTAGTGAATGGGTAACGTAATCTGTCCCTTTCGTCAGGGCGAACGCTGGGAATAATATTGTGCGGAGTGTTTGTAGCGCGATTAGTGAATATTTCGGTTAACTACCTAATAGCGTTCGATGTGAAAACGGTGCTGTGCAAGTGATTTAATAATCAGCAGTGCAGGTGTTTCCGGGTACAGATTTTCTTTAAGGTGCCCGGGGACGATAATGGAAATATTGGGCTTGACTATGGCTCGCTGAGCTGTTGCCGATGTTTTTTGCTATGCTGGAACCAAGTTGGGACGGTGTTTATTTGGCTATCCTCCCGCTTGATTCTTTATGGCAAGCCGGCTAGATTAACGAGGGATAAAGAGGGTATCAACAACGAGCGTTGTAAGATGGCGGAGCTGATCATTCGCAAGTAAGTAATTGTGTTTGTGTATGTGTGGGTGTCGTAATTGGTGAATTCGCTTCGTGCCAAAAAAAGAGGGGAAGAGCTTTCGGCTCTCAAGTTCTAAGCTGCAATCAAGTGTGTGCGAAAGCCCGGCGATTTGATCAGAGAGAACTTTTGTGACGGAGCTTTTAACCTTGGCCTTGCGGGCTAATGGCAAACAAAAAGAAAGAAATCGAGTTGGTGGGAGATAGCAACTTGGTTTAGTTCACAGCCTTGATGTGATATTTTGCTTATTTCGGTCCAAGTTCCTCCTTGGTGCCCTGCAATTCCTTCCTCAAGGAAAATTGTGACAGTATGTGACAGCAAAACTTACTGCACTTCTTGTTGTTTGATTCCCACTTTATAAATAAAAGACCGAACAACTTTTTTCGAATAGAATAACAATAAATTAATTTATTTTATAATTAATTTTTATAACAAATTCCATAAAAACTTTGCTATTGATCGCACTCTACTACTGGTTGATCTAGAAGAGAGAGCCAGTCCCGGTATTTGATTTTTATATCCAAGTTCTCGAAAGAGTAACGTGTTTGGCCTGCTTTTCCAGTGGTGGGTTGCGATCGTTTTCCTTGCCTTACATTTATTTGAAGAATTAGATACATGGACTTCTCTAATGCAGGTTTCCATTTCAGGTAGTACGTCAGGAAAATCCCAGGCCTCATTTTCCACAAGACAGGAAGAATCGATATTTTCACAGCTTAGGAAAATTTTCAGGTATATCGAAATTTGGTGGTGGTTAATAGTTTATTTGTGTCGTAGTTTAATTTTTTTGCTTATTTATATCTCAGATAATCGATTTAATTAAACGTTTCAAGTGAGGATGTAACAATACATTAATAAGCAACCATCCTTCAAGTCCTCGGATGCAGTATGGAATTATAGAAAAGGACATCATTCTTTGTATTTGAAAGTAGATTTTTTAGTAACCTTTCCCAAGTCATTATCGCATCTAATTCCAAATCATCAGTATCAACTTAACTCTACATGATAACAAGAATTTGGATTTATTTATTCTAGCTCCTAAAGTCGCTTGCCGGGTTAAATGTCTAGACCAGGGCTTCTTAAACTTTTTTCATTCAAGACCACATTTCTGATCGAGATTTTTTTCGCAACCCAAAAAATATATAATAAAGATATATAAATATTTCGTATTAATTTATTGATTAGGTAACAATATTATATACATATGGAAAAATATAGTTTTATAATTTGTTTAAGAACATACAAAAATATAAAATTAAAATTTGCACAAAAAGTTGTAAAATTATATAAACCCATCAAGATTTCGCTAAGCGACCCCATTTGCGCTCGCGACCCATAGTTTAAGAAACCCTGGTCTAGACCATTGCGATGCACTGAGATTCTATACTTTCAATGGTTCGATGAAACTTTCATTTTCAGTATTGTGGGCAGGCACAGTTAAATTATTTTGTTTAACAGCAGCTTTCACCTTTTCATTTAGCCAAATGTATGCTTTTTATGTTTTTTATGTTGACATGATGAGAAGATGATTTTCTTCTTTTTTATCAAAGCACATTTCAGTTTGAATATCTCTTTTCAAAGTGGCACAAATGATCGTTGATGATGTTTCTAGTATATTTATTGTTTTGCAAAGGAAATATATTGTTGGAATAATTTTTCTTTACTTTTCTGCTGAAACGACTTTATAGTGGCTTTTCAAAAATGTATTTAATTGATTTGAGTTAATCAATTGGACCTATTTTTTTTTCTTAATTCATCAGCTGCTACGAAGGATTGCTTAAACAATTTTACAATTCCTTTTATATTTTTTTGTATTATATTTAGCAGCTGTACCAATATTATTTGTATTATCAATGAAAACGGCGGTCACATTTTTTTTCCTAATTCCAACTCTGCACAAATTTCTGCCAGTTTCTGTGAAATATAGTCTGAGGTGTGACTTTCATTCAAATCACAAACTCCTTACAGAACACTTTGTCAGCCTAAGGTCTGAGCTATAGTGGCAAGTTACACCTAAGTAAGTTGACTCTCTGTCCAAATATCCATAGTTAACCTTCAATTCCTATTTGATAACACAAAGCTTTATGGTTCTCAAATAATTTCTCATATTTTTCACAAATAATTTGTGAAAATTTCCTTCTACTGGGAACTTTGTAAAGTGGAGCAAAAATTTTCATTAATTGAAGAAATCCTTTGTTTTCCACAACAGAAAATGGCTGTACTATGAAAAACTCCACTGCATTAATATGATCTTGTTGTTTTTTCCCACCAACTGAAATAAATATGGTTCCTTAGAAAACAACTTTAAAATAAAAAGTATTAAACCAAAACCTGAATATAATTTAACTTGTGTCATGTATTCCCGATATTGTGATGGCTGAGTAAAATCGCTAGGACTTCCTTTTTCTTCATCATGAGTACTACCTACAGGCTCAACTTACTAAACATATAAAAAGTCAAAACCGACAAACAGCTTTCACAAAACTTTGGACTAGGTGAAGTACGGCAAGTAGTACTAGGGGAATGTCGTCAGGGTTGGCATGTCGTCTTGGTTGGCAATCTGCAATTTTCTTAGTTTTGACCACTAGCGCCACCAATGTCCAAGCGCGGAAAAACTTCTCTCAATAACAGCAAGCTTTTCGTGACAATGCACATTTGGAGCATGCACGCAAAGTATGTGCTGTGCACTCGGTGGTTTGAAATTCAAAACCAAAAAAAAAGTTTTCTTTTAGCAGCAGTGAATATGTCCACAAAGTGCGGAGGCAATATGCTATCATCAAGGTAATCATTGTGAATGTGTTGTGTGCCTCATGCTTAAAAATGAACCAAGAGGAAAATTCAAACTTGTAACATGTTTGGTTGTGGTGTCACGTGATGCATCAATGACGCTTGTCGTCAAGGTTGGCCAATTTGTGAAGTCAGCGTTGGCCCACTGTGATTTTGTGCTTGGATGATGCCCAAAAAACGTCCAGCACCAATTCCAATGAAATCCGTCAATAAAACACCAGCTAATGGAAGATGCCCACCAAAAAATCCCAGAAAAAGACCTGTTAGTACAATGCGAGAGAGAGAGTAATTCCAAGGTGGGGGAGTATGTTCATAATTACACACGACGCCACTGCAGTTTATATTCTCCACCTAAATATAAGAGGATAGACGAAGCTTGGAGATTATACACTACACAGAATCGCAGCATCCCAGAATATTATATCATGAAGTATAAGAGACCAGTACACAGAAGTCAGAAGTCAACGAGATCAGCAAGCGGTAGCATCTCCCTAAAAAATAGTCGGAAATCGCATTTCATTGTACTCAGTAACAAATCTCAGTAATCAAAATTGTATGGATCAAAAGTAGTAACAAATCTTGTGTGTACGGTAGTTAAACTCAGTGTGTTCGGATTCTATACCTCACATCCCCAAAATTCACCCGCTCCCGCAACATATAATTCAGCTTCCCAGTTTCTCCAACACTCTTGACATCGAACTAATAGCTCTTAAGTTGTCTCTCTTAAAATATGACTTATACTTACTTTGTTGCTATATTCCTCCAGACTCCATAAATAATATAGATGACAAAGGACAGAATATTTACGAGCTGCTCATTTCAACATCCAATTTTATCCATGGTAAGATGGAACCTCTTGACGAATTACTACTAATTGGTGATTGTAACTTACCCAATATACAATGGGTACTTAATGAAGAAGACGATGACTATCTTCCACTAAACAACTTGACAGCAAGAGAATCACTTTTCCTTGACACTATTCATCTATTGGTCTCAGCCAAATCAGTAACGTTAAGAATGACATGGATAGGCAGTTAGACCTGGTATTTTCTACTGACGCGGATAACTTTTTAGTTGAACCTAGCCCTGTTTTAATTTCTACTCTTCACAAATACCACCCCCCTATAACAATTACGTATTCCCATTCAACCGAAAACTTGACAAATTGTGACGAAACACAATACTTTCTCAATTTTAGAAATCTGACTTCCCGGAACTTTCTAGTAGACTTACCGCTATTGATTTCAACACATTACTATCTTGCGATAGTGTTGATGAAGATGTTTCTAAGTTTTACATAATTCTTTTTGATCTATTCTCTTCTCATGTTCCCCGCGAGCGCCAGCGGTTGCATAAAACATCTCCTCCATGGTTCAACAAAGAACTGAAACGTCTCAAAAATAGAAAGAATAAAATGTGGAAAAGTTATATGAGGGACAAAGATATTATAAGTCATAACAACTTCCTCGCATGCTATAATGAGTTTAAAGAACTTTCTTCTACACTTTATGATGAATACGTCCTAATCATGCGAACGAAATTATTTAGTGACCCACGCATATTTTTCAAGTTTATTAATATGAAGAAAAAAACCGACAGCTACCCCAATACCATGAAGTACAAAGATACTGCTAGTGATGATTCGTCTGAAATTTGTAATATGTTTGCTTCATTTTTTGACAACACATTTGCCTCGTCAAATTTTCAACCTCTAAATAGCAACTTTAATCACATGAACGACTCCCATAACGTTTCATTCACTATCCCAACAATTACACATGAGGATATACTTGATCATATTAATGGGCTTCCAAATGACTTCACAACGGGTCCTGATGGGATCCCTCCAGCCTTTTATAAGTCTTGCTGCTTGCCCTGGCAGCTCCGCTAAGAATTATTTTCCAAAAATCGCTCGATACCGGTTGTTTCCCGCAGCTATAGAAAAATTCCTTTATCATACCTATCCATAAAAAAAGGTAGTAAAAATTAAATTTCTAACTATAGGCCTATTGCAAAATTATCTTGTATGCCTAAATTATTCGAATCCATCATTTACTCTCAGCTATCAGTTTCCTGCAAGAATTTGCTTTCTTCTAACCAACATGGGTTTATTTCGGGCAGATCTACAACCACCAACTTGTTGGAATTTGTCTCGGATACCATTGGCGGATTTGCAAAAGGCTACCAGACGGATTGTATTTATACAGACTTTAGTAAAGCGTTCGACAAGTTATCTCACTCCGTGATACTCTTTAAAATGGAGGAGTATGGGTTTCCCCCAACATTTCTAAAATGGACGGAGTCTTATTTAGGTAACAGAACATACCAAATCTTATTCCGCCATTCCATCTCTAAAATATTGATGGCTTCGTCTGGCGTACCTCAAGGTAGTCACTTGGGCCCGTTGTTCTTTATTCTATCTATTGACGACATTGTCTCTGTTGTGAGGCACTGTAAAGTCTTGATATATGCTGACGACATTAAGTTTTCGCTCAGATTGAATCTGTTAGCGATTGTGAACAGGTACAGGCTGACCTTCACAAGTTTTACGACTGGTGCAAAAGTAATAATTTGGTACTCAATATAGACAAATGTGAGGCTATGACTTTCCACAGAAATCAGAAACCAATCACTTTTGAATACGAGTTCTCGCATTCCTCGATTTGCCGTGTTGGCTCTGTCTGTGACTTGGGTGTCAAATGTGATCAAAGATTGAATTTTATCTCCCATATAAACTACATGGTATCAAAGAGTAGTTCTATGCTGGGTTTTTTAAAACGTTGGTTCCGAGAGTTTTCGAATCCCACCATAACTGCGTTTGTACACTTGCTTTGTGAGACCACTGCTTGAATACGCTAGCCAGGTCTGGTCTCCATTTTACGGTACACACATTGACCGTATCGAGTCTGTTCAGCGGAACTTCCTACGATTTGCTCTCAGACACCTACCCTGGAATAACTCATTAATTCTTCCACCCTATGAGGATCGGTTGAAGCTTCTAAATATGAACTCGCTTGTGAAACGTCGCATGGTTGCCGATGTAACTTTTGTGCACCAACTCTTAAACGCGAATATTGACCCTCCTCTGTTATTAAATAAAATCTCTTTTCGCGATAGCAGGCACAATTTGAGAAGGCTACCTCTGTTGCATGTTAACCCCTCAAGGTCTAACTTTAGCATGTACGAACCTATCAATCGCATGTGCATTACTGTCAATAATATGGCTGAGAATTTTTTTATAGATGTTTCTAAGCATGTTTTAAAAAAACGTCTATATAATATTTAATCTATTTTGTTTAATGTTTTGTGCATGTGATTTCATCTGGTGTTTGGTTTATGTTTAGTGTAACATACTAATACTAACACCGACTAAGTGATGAATCGCATGTATTGTTGAGACGTTTATTTATTAAACGTGTCCATGCTGCGAGCTTGTGTTAAGCTAACGACAATATATATATAACGACACTTGCCGGAAATGGGATTTCGAATAATGTGCCATTCAAAATTTGCTGAAGAACAGAAAACTACAACATATTCAGCCTTTTATTTCACCCAGGTAATTTTTCCAGATCATTTTCAATCATTTCAGCACATTGCTCGTCGACTGGCCAACCTAGACAATACTGGACAACCTTGACAGCATTATATATTTTTTATTATTGTTACCCAATCAACAATCTTCAGCAAAAGTTTTCCATTTCTCCAGACCTTTCCAAAAATATGCTCGGATTGACCAAATTCTTTCTTAACCGGAAGTTATGGGCAAAAGTCCAAAGGGGGTCCAACCCTGACGACACTCCCCTACTTATATAATCAGTTATATTTCGTGTTGAAGCTTTAGGTAAAACAGAATCCGGGAAATGTATTTGCTGCTGTTTATTATTATTAATTCTAAGGCTTTGACTTTTGACAGATTAATGTTTACGCTTCAAAGCACTCTGTAGGTTCGTTGTGTTCCCGCTTGCTTTTAGAAATTCCGCATAATCTGAATTTTGCGATACCTTTGCTTCCCTTCTCAAAATATTCCCTCAAATTTTTTATCGTAATACGATTTGAGAAGCATATCCAAATATGAAACGAAAAAGTTAAAAACACTACACAATTTTGAAATGTAAGCCCGAGCAAAGAAGACTACGAAATTTTAAAAGTTTGGGGTATTTATTGATCAATGGATGGCGAAAATAGCGTTAAATTTCTTCATAAACTTCTAATTATTTTAGTATTTTCAGCTACAATTTTATTTTAAAAATTAAAGCAATTATAGAAAGTTAGTCAAAGGGGTATACATTAATCAGATGCTATTAAACGAGCAATTCCTTAATATTTGTATATTTGTAAATTTTCGATTGTAAACTGGAGTAAGGAATTTGATAAATGAATCTACCATTCTCCGGTGCGTAAAAACAATTTGGCTAAGTCTCAGTTTTGGGAAAAATTATTAAAGTGGTCAAATAAAACTAGATTGAGTTCTATGAACCAGAAATATATTAGTACATAATAGAATAAATTTTAAGCGGGCACATTTACAACTCAAGCGAAAAACCAATTTCCGAAGGAGTAGTTTGTAGTTAATTCCTTAGTTAAACCCCTTAATCGCGATCCACACGACCGAGTTATGTTCCGTTTTCTAACTATTATAATTGTGCAAAGCTCCGACAGAAATTTTGTTGCTGTAGAAAATATTTCAAGAAAGTCTTTCAAAGTAAGAGTATGTCAACAACTCAGTCTTGGAATATAGTAGGTCGGCAACTCTAAACTTTTAATATAAAGCATGTCAGTTCCTCGAATCTAACATAAGAGTCTGAAGCAAAGGGGGGTATTTGACTGGATGTCGTCTACTCCTGTCTAGCACTTTTCGATTACTACGCGAATAAGCAGCTCTCTGCAGTTTGATTTAGTATACCAATTTCGCGATTTTCATATCACGTTTAGTTTTCCGGAACTAATGAAAAGAACAAATTTTACCAAGGTTTTTTTAATAACAGTGACATACAAATAAGCAGAGTTGTTCTATTTAATTGGATATATGACCTGATTGATGGAAACGAATATAACGTCATTTTCATTAAGACATCTGGCTACGAGCAAGGTATATAGAAGACAAGGTATTCCCATTAAAATTTTGACAAATTGCAACTGATAGCCTGTGACGTAATTCTGTGACTAATGTATATACATTTTTATAGCAAAGCCATAGAGAGGAGAGAGAGTATTGTGTTCTCTGTACTGTGCTTTCCTATACAATCACGATAGTAGGTCACCTAATGTTGGAGAACATGGTTCGTAATGGGAATACCTTATCTTCGATATACCATGGCCAGGTAGGCCTAACTATTTCTTAGCCTACTCGGTAAGTGCTCCCTTGCAAGTAGAAAATCGAACAATTTTTGAGGCCATTCCCTTTAACTCGTACACGAATTTGTCTGTCTATTTATTTATATATTTCTTTTTTACTATTTTCGACACTCTCGTAGACCCACTATTCGTCATCACAGCGAGCTGAAATTTGGAAAACAGGTTCATGTCGCGTGACAATTGAATATATCAAAATTTGAACCAGAAATTTCCATGAAAAACCCGGAAAATCGGGAAAAATCATTTGAAAATTTGGTACAAATTTTATTAGTGATAAATTCGTTTCAGGAAAAATGCAGAGTTTTCCAATTTTTCCGGAATTTTCCGACTTTTCTGGAAAATTTTCTGGTAAAAAAGTTTTCTAAATTATGCAGGATCAAGTTCCACATCAAGTGGCATCATTACTTTCTCTCCTACAATTGCGAAAACTTGCAGAAAAAATCGAGGAAAATTCATGTAAAACGCTTTTCCGGACTTTTCAGACCAAGGAAGCGTTTGACCGTTTTGCAATCTAAGACAAAGTTGTAGAGCGAAATGAGTTACATAAAGTTGCTTTTGTGGAAAACTTCGTGGAAAACCCGGAAAAGCGGGAAAATCATCGGAAAAATTTTCATCGATATGATTAGTGATAAATCTGTTTCAGGAAAAATGCAGAATTTTCCAATTTTTCTGGAAAATTTTCCGAAAATTTCCGGAATTTTCCGACAAAAAAGTTTTATAAGCTATCCGGAATCATTTTTTTCCGTCCTACTGGCATCAATACTTTCTCTTCAACAATCATGAAAACTTGCATGAAAAATCGAGGAAAATTCATGTAAATTTTTAAAAAAAATTCATAGTAATAGGAAAAGTCTGTGGAATACATGGAAAATCGGGAAAATTCATGTTATATGGGACCAAGTTGGAATACAGCTAAAAAGCGCTGTTTATAATTTGAATTTCAGAAAACAGTTGCAGTACTTAAACGATTTGATACTCGAAAAATTTTTGTTTTCGGATCGGCACCAAACATGACTTAAAAATTGTTTTAAAATATCTCCATGCAGCACGTAATAACAATTTAGCTAAAGTGAAAAAGGCAGAAAATTAAATAAGTAAAAAACGAGTTTTCAAACAAAACTGAGGCCAAGCCGCATGGAAAAGTAGAAAATAAACTTTTGTTCACACACAGAGGTGGACTCAGATTTTATTCGCTGACAATCACCGATATATTTGAGTATGATCAATCAGAGGTAATAAGTGATTTGATTCATGAAGAGAAAGAATAATCAAGAGAAATGTCCCAATCAAAAAATCTGAGTCCACCTCTGAGTGTGAAGAAAAGTTTATTTTCTACTCTTTCATGAGACTTGGCCTCAGTTTTGTTTGAAAACTCGTTTTTTACTTATTTATTTTCTTATTATTGAAAAATGATATCCCTCGTGACCACATTAGCTTTTTCCTCTACGTGCAATTCACATGTCAGCTTCGAGTAGAGAAAGGCTCCAAGGTGCTTCACATGAGGAGAGAGTAGCAGAGTATGTCCATAAACTTTATAAGAACAAAGTACCCAAGCTAACGTCTTCTGGAGGAGCACCAAGCTGGGATTTGTTGGGTTTACTGTCATATCATGACGGGTGCACCAGTCCTGAACAATATTGAGGCCTCTATGGATGAAGGCACAGGCAGCAGTCATGCTGTGCCTGGAAATGAACAGCGGGATGTCATCCGCATACGAATTTTTGGTGTTACTAGATTCCGCACTTTTGCATATATTTGAGTTGCAGTATCAGTTTTCAGCCTTCTATATTTGCGATACAAGAATTCCCTTTCAGCTATTAAAATTTTTATTTCTGCCGAAAACCAAGGACAACGATATTTTGATTAAATCTAACGTGACTGTAATGGGGCATGCCTATTTAGTAAAAAGTGTAAATTGATATTTAAGATATCCACCTGTTCGTCAACATTTGTACAATGGTATATTGCTTCCCACGGCAAGGATGAACCATCACGCAAAAGAACGGGAACGTTAAGGTGATTGTAATCACGAAATTGTACAGCTGCAGGATGAGATCGTACGCTGATGGATACATCATAGGTTAGAAACAATATATCGTGGTCGAAATATCTCGGCGGACTTATAAATCAGATACTAAAAGTAGATCCATAGCCAGATCCCAAGCCAGAATGTCGTAAGAAGTTAGCATGTCGCCAATAAATGGAACGCATGACAAGAACTAACAAATATATAAAAGATTTTATATAATCTGAATTAGCCGAAGGCAATATTTGACAAAGAAATGAAAGAAGAGCTTGTAAAATATTTACAACAAATGAAAAACCATTTCTTGGGTTTCAGGGCTCCAGATGAGACTTACCGGCAAAGACTGGCTTTATAAACGTGAACTTTAGTATTCTTGAAAATATCTACAACAAGCATAAAATTGCACTATCACAAAATATGGTATATCGATGGGGATATGCATTGTCCAGATTAAACAGCCTCAGATTTCAGCAAGGAAAATAAACCGTCAAATTGGAGCTATGACGTCTGCTGCTCAGCACGATCATCTTGTTACCATAATAAATTGTATAAGCGATAGTGTTTCCACGGAATGCTTTTTGCATTTGTAAATTCTCCCATTTTCACACTTCGTAATTTTTTACAGTTTTCAAAACCTTCAACGAAAGAATCTGTTTAGCTCATTTTAAATGGAGCTTACAGACATAACAGGAATATCGCAAGACAGCAAAATGTAATAATTTCACTCTTGTTACATTAAACCCACAAACATAACAAAGATGGTGGACCAAAGAGTTACTATTATACTCCTCACATTGATGATTATTATTGCTCTAGTTCTAGTTCTTTAGGGGATATGCTAAAAGTGACGGAAGTATATGCTAGCAAAAGCTTTCTCCCTCGTGACCGCCATCGTCTGTCTCTGGATGCTCATGTTGGAGGTGGAGTGCTTTGCGCTGTTCGTTGCGACCTTCCATGCATGTTGATCGACTTTGTTGAGTCCGGCGATCTGGAGTTTATATGTGTGGCTCTCAGGCTTTCACACAAAAATGTATATATTGCTACAGTTTATATCCGTCCATGCCCATCAGCTGAGATATTTGCCTTGCTGGCTTCTTGTATCGATAGGCTTACTGAAGTTTTGCTACCTGCAGATGAATTGCTGCTTTTTGGTGATTTTAATTTGCCTACTGTTGACTGGCTACACTCGCAGGATGATGAGGGCTTGCTACCTTCTTTTTCGGCAACTACTCAACATGCCATTTCTTTTATTGACAACATTATTTCTGCAGGCCTACTGCAGTCTAGCGGCGTGACTAATGACTCTGGAAGATCTCTTCACCTGGTATTTTCTTCCGATTCCAATGGAACTCTCGTCAAGCGTTGTTTAACTCCTTTGGTTCCTGTAACATGTCATCATCCAGCACTACATATAGTTTTTTTTTGATCCTGTTACTTCATCATCTAATGATTCTAGTAACTACGAGTATTGTTATAACTTTAAAAAAGCTGATTTTAATAAAATGAATGAATGGCTATCCGCTTGTAACTGGACAAGTGTTCTGGGTGAACGTGACATTGATAAAGCTGTGAACTCGTTTTATGACATACTATTTCTTTGTTTTACTCACTGTGTGCCACTTGTTAGTTCGAATCGTACTTTGAATTGTCAACCGTGGTTCAATGGCTCTTTGAAGCATCTTAAAAATTTGAAAAATAAGGCTTGGAGACGGTTCTGTTCCTCAAGGAGTGATGCTGATTATGTAACTTATTCTAATTTGCGAGCTCAGTATACTTCATGTTTAACTGAATCATACAACGAATATGTATATAGAATGAGGTCGTCCTTGCGTACTGAGCCTAAGCAGTTTTGGAAGTTTGTGAACTCTAAGCGCAACTGTGATGGATACCCTTCATCGTTGCGACTCGGAAACATAGACAGTGTTGATTCCTTGGCAAATGCCAATCTTTTCGCTGACTTTTTTAAGACTGCCTTCTGTGATAGTCACTGTGATATTAGTTATAACGATTTTACCCATTTGACGAAGCTTCCGCTGACTTCTCTTCAACCTAAAAACCTGTTGCTCGACGAAGCGTCTATCTACAAGTATACTTTAAGCATAGCTGATAGTTTTGCTAATGGTCCGGATGGTGTTCCTTCCACGCTCATAAAACATTGTGCTACGTCCATCGTTTATGTTTTGTGTTATTTATTTAATTTGTCTTTAACTTGCGGTATTTTTCAAAAACAGTGGAAGCTTTCTTTGATTATTCCTTTGCACAAAAAGGGTAACAAGTGTGACATTTCTAACTACAGACCTGTGGCTAACTTAAGTTGTATTCGTAAGATATTTGAAGCTCTGGTTTGTGATGTTATGTATTTCCACAGCAAGCCTTTCCTGCGCTCCTTTCAGCATGGCTTTATGAAAGGTAAATCTACTACGACTAATTTATGAGAGTTTACTAATTTTTGTATTTCTGCTATTGAAAGCGGAGAGCAAGTCGATTGTATTTTCACGGATTTTAGTAAAGCTTTCGACCGAATCAATCACAAAATCATAATTCACAAGATGAATGCTCTTGGTTTTCCTACTGTCTTTGTCAAATGGCTTCGTTCTTATTTATCTGATCGCACGCAGCGAGTTATATTTCGCGCAGCTCTTTCTGATGAAATAGATAATACTTCTGGCGTTCCTCAAGGTAGCCATCTCGGACCACTTCTTCTTATAATTTCATTAATGATGTTTCTCTGATTTTGGCCAAATCAAGAATACTTTGCTATGCTGACGATGCATTGTTTCTAATGAAAACGAGTGTGGAATTTTAAACCACGGCTAAGACACCTTTCATAAATGGTATGCTATTAACTGTCTTTCTCTCAATATCAGCAAATGCACCGCTATGTCCTTTTCTCGTAAAAGGAGGCCTCTCGACTTAGGTTATACTTTAGATGGATGCTTATTAACTAGACTGGACAAAACCAAAGATTTGGGTGTCTTCCTTAATACTCGTCTTTCTTTCGAGGATCATATTGATACAATCGTTGCCAGGGCTAATGCTACTCTGGGGTTTGTAAAGAGATGGTCAAAGGAGTTTAATGATCCATTCATAACGAAGGTCCTTTACTGCACATTCGTTAGACCTATTTTGGAGTATGCCAGTCCGATCTGGTCTCCCTTCTATGCTGTACACATAAATTGCATCGAGGCAGTACAGCGGAGATTCGTTCGTTTTGCCCTGTGTGGGCTTCACTGGGATAACCCTATTATTCTACCTCCATATGTCGACAGGCTTAAACTCTTTCCTTTGGATTCTCTCGAGAATAGACGAAAAACTTCCAGAGTTGTTTTTGCGTTTCAGTGTATACAGGGAGCGATAAATTCCCCTGAGCTCTTAAATACTCTTAATATATCTGTTCCTGTGCGCTCCTTGAGGAACTACGACTTCTTCGATGTTCCCCAGCATAGTACAAACTATGGCATGCACGAGCCGATTTCATCAATGTCTCGTCTCTTTAACCGTCAGTTTGATTGCATTGACTTTCATCTCTCAAAACGTCAAATAAAAGATCAGCTTAGTTAGAGTTACTTTTCTTTTTATTATTTTGTTCTGTATACCTTCTGTCATTTCATTGTTATGTATACTCTTATACTGTTGTAAACTCAGTAATCAGATCTTTGATGAAATTCTTAATAAATAAATTTCAACTAAAATTTCCACAATAATCTATTGCAATTCCTCTCCAGATTTTCTACTTGAAGGTATTTCTTCGGCCTTTTAAAAATATTAGTCTCATCCTCGATTTTCGAGTTTTACTTGTCACCGTCTGTTTTGATATTTGGAGCGAAGCATCTCTAAGTTCATTTGCCTATTCCCCATCATACTATCGTGTTTCCATTGGCCGGTAGGTCACCACTAAAACAGCTTCACTAATATTTTCAAAGATCTGACCTCGGAAAAAGCACTTATGTATACTTAAATTTGTGGAAATCCACTAGTGCATGAAAGCGATTTTGGAAAAACAGCTTATGTTTACTTTATAACGGTTTCCTTATTAGTGGTCGTCACAAAAGTCATTTTTTCAAAACAGTTTACTTGTACATAAGCTTCTTTGGTACTATACCTCCACGCCTATTTATCAAAATTAAGTGTACTTAAGCCATTTTTGCATAACCTATGACGTAGGCTTTTCTGATTTTCCGTATTTTCAAAAAACACTGAAGTGACTTAAGGTATTTTGCCAAAGCGACATAAGTGGTTCAGCTGGGTGCAAGTGCAGCTATGTCTGGAACATAAGAGCAGTCAGACGTAAGCTGTTCAAGTGCAAAATAGTGACGATTTGTGTAAGCTTTTCAGTAAAAGAATAAATCTGAGAAAATCCTGATGATGGCCTTGAATATCAGGACAAAGCATAGAGATGACTTGTAGAATAACGGTAATGAATCACGCGGAAAAATTTGGTAAAACCGAATTTGATTTATCTAGTATTTGTAATTCATACCTGTTCTTTGAATAGGAAAACGTGGATGATGTGTTTCATGATCCGGACTTCGTTCCACGAAATTATTTGACGAACAGCGATATCAGTGAAGAAACCGAACGAGCTGGTGACATTTTGGAAAATACTCTACGTAACTATGAAAATGAACAAGTGGGAATAGTGCCTGAAATGTCGTGCATGAAAGCGGAAAGTATGAAGTCCAGGAAGTTGAAGAGGGATACCGGGAAGGCTTATGTTAACTACAAAAATAAAGCCGTGGAAGATAGAAAGCTCAGGGAATTGGAGGACTGCCGTTAGAGATCCAAGGAAAAGTTGACGCTAGAGCAACGAAATGCAATTTTTGAAAAATATTGGAGTCTGGGTAGCTATGAATTATGACATGCATACGTTTGCGGCCTGATCGAAATTCAAGAGAAGAAAACTGAAAGACGATATCAGTCCGATAGAAACCATATTGTCCGATTTGAGCCACAATTATGCTCACATATTCATTACTGGTGACTATAATATTGATCTCTTGCAACATAGCTCTAATCTCCGTAGTTTTAACGATATGTTGAATACATATAGTCTATCTGTATTTATTTCCATCCCAACACATTTTACGTCAACTTCCACCTAATCTATTGGACCTGTTACTTGTAGCCAAATCCTGATCATGTACTCTTCTTTAATCAGATTTCAATGCCTTGTTTTTCCAAGCATGATCTAATTTTAGGGATTTATGATTTACGCCCTCAGTCTGATGCTGAACAAATGTTCATGTATCGTGACTACAAAAACGTCAACTCTCAGAGTTTGCTCGATGAAGCGAAGGGTATGAATTGGAATTTTAGTTTTCTCATTGACATCTGTTGATGATCAACTCCTGCATCTAACGAGCTTAATATCGTATCTTCATGATAAATATGTACCATTAAAAAGACGACGTATTCTTAACCCCCAATGTCCTTGGTTTACTTATAGAATTAGGGAACTCATTTTACGGCGTGATATTGCGTATCGTAGATGGAAGCGTTTCCGTACTCCTCAATATTGGGAGAATTTTCGGATCCTACGCAATACGGAAAATATAGAAATAACTCGGTCAAAGCTTCAATATCGTAATTCTAAATTTAACACTTCTTTGCCTAAAAAACAATTGTGGCGAAACCTTTCGGTAATTGTGGTTGGTAAGTCAAAAATAACATTATAGAAGCTGATTCGAATGACTTAAATCGTGTTTTTACGTCCGACAGTCGGATGCCCAGTGAAGGCTCGAATTTTAATTTTGTAAGTGACCGGACCATATTCGATGGGTTCTCCTTTACTTCGGCTACTGAAATGGAAATGTTTTCTGCAGTAATGTCCATCGGATCTAATGCTGTTGGTCTTGATAGTTTGCATCCCAGAATAATAAAACTGCTACTGACAATATTACCTTCATGTCTTACACATGTATTTAGTACTATCATTAAGAGATCAACTTTTCCTGTATCATGGAAGTTTTCTAAAGTTTTACCCATTCATAAAAAAAGTCTCGGTGTAACACAATATCACCCAATATCTATTCTTTCATTTTGTGCTAAAGCTTTTGAAAAAATTTTCCATAAGCAAATTACTAATTACTTAGAGAATAATAATCTGTTATCAAATTTACAGTCACGTTTCGGATCTAAGCGAAGCTGCATTACTGCACTATTGAAAATAACAGACGACATTAGAATCTCTCTAGATAATGATAACTTAACGGCATTAACCCTTTTGGACTTTTCAAAGGCTTTCGATCGAGTCAAGTCAAGTCTAGTTCTGCATGTAGATTGATCTGGTCGTACTTGAGTGGTGGCTTTCAGAGGGTTGTTTGTAATCAAACTACATCCGATTTTCTTCCTGTGGATAGTGGAGTTCCACAAGGATCCATTCTTGGCCCATTACTTTTTGCTGCATTCATTAATGATCTTCCATTAGTTCTGCGAAATTGTAACTATCTATATGCAGACGACGTCCAACTTTATATTTCTAGACCTCTAGGACTGATTGAAGATGCTGTCTGCCATATGAATGAAAATCTTGGTCTGGTATCTAAATGGGCTCAAGCTAGTGGCATCTTTTTAAACGCATCCAAGACTAATGCTGTTATAATCTATAGAACTGAATTCGATACGTCCTCTTGATCATATCGTCATACCTTTTAAAGATTCTATATAGAAAACCTGGACTTGATATTTAATACGACTTTTAATTGGTCTCATCATGTTAATAATCTTGTTGGTAAAGTGTATGTTACTATACGTAAATTGTCTTTATTCGCACCCTTCACACCCCTGAAAACTCGCATCATGCGTGTAAAAACACTTATTATTCCTTTGTTATTGTACGGGTGCGAAGCATTTTGTAAATTAGACTCTGCTCCATCACGTAAACTCAATGTTGCTTTCAATTCTGCAGTACGTTATGTGTTTTCCTTGCGCAGATATGATCATATTACAGTGTATTCAAAATCGATTTTGCGATGTAATAATAATAATAATACTTTATTTGGTGCCGTACTGAAGATTACAACATCTTATGTTAGTACTACTCAATGAAATATGTAGCAAAAGTAAAAAAATAAAATAAAATAAAAATAATAAAAAATAAAATAAAAACAAAAAAATAGAAAACTTCAATTCAGTTCAATTATTATATATACTAAACTACTAAACTATCTGTATTAAGATTTTAGGAATACTACAACTATTCTAAAACATGAAGGCTATTTCTAAACTATAAGTCCTCTAATAACTTGGCAAATTCCCTGCTGGACCCAATGCGTTGAACATTACTTGGAAGAAAGTTCTATTTGCGGATAGTCTGGACAAAGTAAGAACGCTCACCATATCTAGAGGCACACCTCGGAACAAGAAGTTGAAGATTTCTGGCCGACTGCAGGAAGTGCAGTTTCTCATGCAGATACATTGGGGTTTTTCCTATAATTAGCTTATGTAAGAATATTAGTCTACGACGATCAAGATAAGTCTCAATCGAGGTTCCAAGTAGTGATGTTGCGTATTCAGATACATGAGCGTACCGCGGAAACTTGTAAATGTAGTGCACTAAATCATTAAAAGCCACTACCAGTTTTCTTCGACATACAGAATCAAGCCCACTCTAAACGAGACTACCATAGGTAAAATGAGGCATAACAAGCGTTAGGGCTAATTTTTTACTAAGGCATGTGGGTAGACAGCTAGAGCTAATCCACAACTGGCGCAGACTGACATATATTTTCCCCAACATTTGAGTGGTATAGTTATAGCAGCTGAACTTTGAGTTAAATTGAATGCCCAAGTTCTTTATGGAATCAACATATTCCAATATCATATTGCTGAGCATCACCGGTGGAATGTCAGATTTTTCGATAACTTCTCTATACACAGCTAACAAATTTGATTTTGATGGGTTGAGTAACAATTTATTGTCTAGTGACCAATTGTGTATTCGCTGCAGATCCTCATTAATGCGACACACACAATCTTTCATTAGCCCGATTGGCCTACTAACGTATAGTTGAACATCATCAGCATACAGATGTATAGATGAATTCTTTACAACCAACGGAAGCTCATTTATATATAGGCTGAATAAGAGTGGACCAAGGACTGATCCTTGAGGGGCACCAGAATGAAGGAAAGATGGAGTAGAACGCGACCCTCGTACCACTACAATCTGGCAGCGATTTGATAGAAAGCTGCTAATTAATTTTATAGCTGATGATGAAAAATGAAAACTATTGGATAGTTTAAGAAGTAAATTGGAATGATCAACAGAATAAAATGCCTTAGAGAAGTCGAGTAAAACTATAATTGATAGGTGGTCATTATCGAGAGCCTCGTGAGTATCTGTTACTACTTTTAGTAGTGCTGTCTCACAACTATGCTTTGGCCGAAAACCTGATTTCCACGGCGATAACATGTTGTTAGCCTCAATATGACTCATTACTTGCCTGTACATAATTTTCTCCAATACGTTACCAAGGAAATTCAGCAGGCTAATAGGTCGAAAGTCATTTAATTGTGAGGGAGAGGTCTTTTTACGAATTGGAACCACTAGAGCCTGCTTCCAAATGGTAGGAAATTGGGAGGTGGTGAGACAGGAATTAATGACATGCATCAGCGGACTGCATATGTAAGGAGCTAGTAGTTTAATGAATTCCGGAGGTAAGCCATCAATGCCAGTGGCATTGGACTTTATTGAATACATTGTTCTTAAGATCTCATGATGATCAGTGCAGTAGAAAGCGAACCCGTCTGTTGAGCTATCTGGAAATATACCCCTTTGAACATGCTGACTTGAGGCCACTGAGATAAAGAAGGTATTTAAAGCATTAGGGTCGACATTCACTTCCGGTGGTGTATGCCCAAATTCCCAAATTACGCATGTTTTTCCATAGAGTTTTCGCAGGCAAGTTTGCATTTAACTTATTGCAAAGAAAACTGCGCTTAGAAGCACGAATCATAGACGATACTTTATTACGCACCAGTTTGTATCTGTTAAATGCAGCTACGTCCCGTACCCTTCTTTTGTGTTGCCTAAAGAGAAAATCACGCTCTGCCATTAGGTAATGAATTTCTCGAGTGATCCATGGACATTTATCTTGTCTGCCTCTACAAGTTTTTAAAGGAACGTATTTATCGAATAAATATAACAGTTTACCGACTAAAATTTCAACTTTATCGTCTAATACGTCGCATTCGAATACGGAATTCAATGACATTTCACTACATTCAGTAATAAGTTGATCTTTATTTAAATTTTTCAAATCACGATATGTAAATGTAGTGTAATTAGGCAAGGCTGACACATTCATTCTGTAAGTTAAAAATAGGAAATCATGATCAAAGTTACTGGGTGGAATAATTTGGTTGTTGAACAATACATTTTGCATGTTAGCTGTGAGCATGTAATCAAGTTGGGATGGAGTAGCGGCATTAAAGTAGGTAGGTAAATGATATATTACTTTTAAATCCATGGTCTGTAATAGGTATGATAAGTCATTTCTTGATGTAGAGCTGCTAAGAGCATTGACGTTGAAATCACCGCATACTATTAGATCCTGATATAGTGTGGCTATAGCTGACAATGTATCAGATAACTCAGTAGTACTTTCCATGGTAAGACTATTTGGAGGACAGTAACACTTTTGACAATTATATTAAATTTCGTATAATAATTTTTTTAAGGAACCATACTACTTGCACCATAAACTTATATTCTTCCAATCTAGCAGAACATGTTCATTAATCATGCCACGATTTATTTTTCTCTCGAGTGAGCGCCAATTTTCCGTCCAGTCCATTAGACTCTGGAATTCTCTTCCATCTGAACTCAGAAGGAATAGCAGCAATCGCAACTTTCGTATAAGTTTGTTAGTGAATTTGTCATAGTAAGTAATGTATATGTTATTAATTTTGTACCCTATTTTTCTCTTTTTTTCTTATTACTTTTGCGTAATTTATAATAGTATTGGACTTATCTGCTTTATTTCATTAATGAATTTTCTTAATTATAATTTTTGTTATTATTATTTTATTTTTATTTTTTTTATTAATTCTTTTTCTCTCATTTTTCCTCTTTTTTTTCTATACTTGTGTAGGTGAACAATTAATAGATTTAAGATTTATCTTACAAGTGTAGAGTTTTTCAGTAAATGCAATTTGAATTTGAATTTGAAATAAAAGCCAGAGTGCAGCCCGTAATAGAACCCATACGAACTATTATTATTTCAAAATCAATGGGCAAAGATTTTCAATTTGTCAGAAGTGTTTCCGCTATACATTTTGCGAAACAGAACAATTCATAAAGACTGTGGTTCGGAAAAAGTTAAATTCACCCGCACCTATTACTATCGCCGATCTACATGAACGTCACCCACCATCCAATAAACTCGGTCCCGAAAAGGAAATTCGCGACCATATTAAGAGTTTCCAAGAATACCCAATTATACCCAAAGCGATTCCTCCCAGAGGTATTTGCCGAATGAACTAAGTCTGCCCGAATGTACGGTTTGTATTGCGAAACACATAAATGCCCTTCTTCGATGTCTTCGTATTCTATTATTTTTAAAACCATGAATATTAAGTTTAAAAAACCGAAAATTGGCACATGTAATAAGTGTGAGTTGTTAAAGATATAGTTGGAGCTTGGTAATAAAGACGCAGAAATTGCTTTAAGATTCCAACAAGACCAACATAAAAAGGAGGCCGATTTGGCTTATAAAGCCAAAGCCAAGGACAAGGACCATGCAAAAAATAATTTGTCGTCAAAATTGTACAACTTTGACTTGCAACAGTATTTACCAACTCCCTATTTGCAAACGTCTGTGTCCTTTTATAAGCGACTATTATGGACTTTTAATTTAACGGTATATGACTGTGTGACAGGCCAACCAATTTGTGTTATGTGACATTAATCTATAGGCCGCCGTGATGGAAATGACATAGATTCATGATTGGCTTTGCGAACGAACAATCTTGGCACCGAAAAATGCTAATATCAACAAAATAAACCATCAAATTCGAATGAGGCTACCCGGTGCAGTTGTCAAGTACAAATCAATTGACACAGTTATAGAATAGAAACAAGCTGTCAACTATCCAATTGAGTTTCGTAACTCTTTGGAACCATCATCTGGAATGTCACGAGGCATCTTAACTTTAAAAGTTTGTTCACCGTTGATGCTCTTTGGCAACTTAGATCCACCGAAATTGTGCCACGGATCAAGACTTGCTGTTAAAAAACTATCGCCGAATTTAATCGAAGCCACAATCATCAGGGGAAAATATAAAGGAGAAGATATGCTAATACCACGATTTCCAATGATCTCAACCAATTTGCCCTTTCTTCGATTTCAAGCGTTTACAGTTTTCAGTACGTCCGGCTTTTGTTGCCATAACCATCAACAAGGCTTAAGGCCAATCGCTAAGTCTTGCTGGTTTGGACTTAGAAAATTCCTGTTTTACGCACGGCCAATTATATGTTGCTTGCTCCAGAGTTGGAACGCCGAAAAATCTATATGTTTACACATCTACCAAAAAAACTCAAAACATTGTTTATTCGCTAGCATAAAGATAAAAAAAGTTAATAAATAAACAAAATTTCCTTTTTTCCAACAAATAAACAAAATGAATTTCTTTTTTTAGCGTAGTAGCACACGCCGGTATTTAGGTTTAAAAATTCTAATATTCCTAATGGTATTAGAAAGAAAGAAAAAAAATATTTACAGCAATTCCGTACCATAACGATTAGAATTATCAATTGTCAGACCTTGTCTCATCCGATTTCAATGAAACTTTCAGAATTAGTTAAGCGTTAAAAAATATTGGACCCATATATTTTTGTTTATCCTACCGACCTGAAGTTTTCTGATACAGGGTGACTCAAATTTTAATATTTTCTCTGTGATCGTGTTTTTTTTAATTTGCTGATTACTTGGGATAGGGTTACTCGATTCTTTTGTACGATATTTCAAATTAATGGTATTAAATGGGATTTTCGAAAGAAATAAAAGAAAAATAACATATTAAAAAAAACACAATTTTTATGAATTTTGGGTTTTTGACATCCGGCGGAAAAGAAACATCTCCTAAAAAATTTTATTGTTAAAATGCTCTAACTTTAGTACATATCATATCAACATTTTTCTTATGTTCACTGTTAGTTTAGAAAATATAAATTTGTTTTTATTAGCTTCTCTGCAAATCTTCATATGAAAGGTTGGAATTTACTGCAAAAAATTATTATGTTTTTATTGTTTTTGATATTTAATGAAATATGTGTTTAAAATGTATTATAATAATAGTTCTGTTTTATTATGTCATAAATTGTATAATGTTAGTTTTAGTGCAATACGAGTATTCTTTAACACTAACGCTATTGTCATTTACGCAGGTATAAAACTGTGGTAATTTTGAGTGCTATTGCTTTGGCACGATTTTATGTCAAGATTCCAACCAAGAAACTTTGGAATAACCTGAAGAATGCTGGAATTGCGGAATCGAAGAATAGTAATATTGTGAACTTAGATCCCAATGTATTAAATGCCGAGTTTGCAGCTTCTTCTACTAATTCATCTTCTGCATGCAGTATAGACAGCCTTTTTGCCAATATCACCTTTTCAGATGGTTTCTCATTAATTAGAGCTGAAATGGATGATGTTATTGAAGCTATTTTCTCTATTAAATCCCATGCCGTTGGTCTTGATGGCATTCATCCGAAATTTATTAAACTTCTTCTCCCTTGTATTATTCACCCTCTGACCCACGTCATCAATACTATCTTATTAACCTCGTCATACCCCGCATCTGGAAGAGAGCAAAAATAATTCCTATAAGAAAACGAACGAAGACGGCTATTCCACAATATAGACCTATATCTATTTTATCTTTCCTATCCAAAGTATTTGGAAAAATCTTGTACAAGCAGATTAGTGCATATCTGGAAAGCAATAATTTCGTGAATCCTTATCAATCTGGCTTTAGATCTCGATATAGTTGCACGACCGCTCTCTTGAATGTTACTGAAGACATACGGCTGGCAATTGATGAAGAAAAGGTTACTGCACTTGTGCTGCTGGACTTTTCTAAGGCTTTTGATAAAATCAATCACAGGCTTATAATTAATAAGTTGGGCAACAACTTCAATTTTTCACTCTCTGCGTGCAAACTTGTGTCATTTTATCTCTGTAACAGAATGCAATTGGTCGAAAGCAATAATTTATCCTCAGAACTCTTGTTAACGAATAGTGGTGTACCTCAAGGTTCTATTTTGGGATCGCTGCTTTTCTCCGTTTTCATAAATGACCTGCCAAATATGATAAGATACTCTAAATTTCACCTCTATGCTGACGATTTGCAACTTTATATCTCCATGCCTTTGGGGTTGATTGATTATGGTGTCGATAAACTTAATGAGGATCTCTTGGGAATCTTAAATTGGTCTAAGCAAAATAACCTAGTCCTTAATCCCAGTAAAAGTAATTCGATTATTATATACAAACATGCCATAGACACTTCTTGTTTTCCATCAATTTTACTCAATGGATGCCCTATCATGTACTTCGATAATGTTAGAAATCTCGGTATTATATTTAACAAAACCTTAACTTGGAATAATCAAGTGAACAGCATGTCTGCTAAGATCTATGGAACCCTTCGTATGCTTTCTATATCGTCGGCGCACACTCCTCTATCCACTAGACATATGCTTGTTCGTACGCTCATTATTCCTATTATTATGAATGGTTGCGAAAATTTTTGCTGGTAAGATGGACTCCACTTCTATGCGCAATTTCAATACTGCCTTCAACTCAGCTGTTCGTTACATTTACGGAATTCGAAGATTTGACCATGTCAGTGCACATGTTATTTCAGTTATTGGATGTCCTTTAGTGTCCTATCTTCAACAAAGAATATTAATCTTTTTATTCAATATCCTTAAATATAGAAAACCGAACTATCTGTATAACATTTTTAATTTTTCACGTTCTAACCGAACTTCTACGCTAATTAATCCACGATATACTTGCTTGATATCAGAGCGTTAGTTCCTTGTGCAGGCTACCAGGCTGTGGAATCATCTTCCGCCTGCGCTCAGGGGAGCACGCAGCAGAGATAAATTTACTATGGAATTAGCTAGATATATGAATTCAGGCCTATAGTTTAGTTTTATTTCATTTCCTGGTACTAATATTATGTAAGTAAGTAACTGGTTGTATGTATCTAGCGTGTAGAATTATATGCTATTAGTTGTTCTTTTTCGATTCAATCATATCTTATAGCGTTATATTTAATCTTACTTTAAGTACATTTAGTAGTTAGTCTTTTTTTCTCAACCTATGCATACTTATAAGACTATTTTTCATGTCTTAATTGTATAGAGTTAATTATGAATAAATTTGAAATTGAATATGAATTATATCTATTTTTGATTTTTAACATCGGACAGTAAAAATGATTATAAATTATTTCATAGGATTTTATATTCTGAAGAACAGCTTGCCCGATTTAGTCTATTTTCGAAATTGTACTTACTGTTTTTATAAAAATGCTGTGTACCAAATATTAGCTCTCTAAATCGCAGGCAGTGTAATATGTAGTGAGAAACGAAATTTTTGTATGGTAACCCTACGACAGAGTATCTGATTTGTCCCATTTTTTAGCTTAACTTTAAATTTTTTCTAAAAAGGTCATGTACAAAATTTCAGTTCAGGTAAACGCGTTAGAAATAGAAACTTTTTATATGTCATAATATGTAAGCATAGTTTAGTGTGGCATAAAAGCGAATAGAGTAAATATGGCAAGAACTTAGTTATTTAATTAGGCACAAATATGTATTAATTTTATATAGGCAGTTGTTTAATGAAATTCTTATTTGCCTTCAGTCCCTATCGCTGTCATTAAACGTATCTTGTTCCAGAAGAGGTACAGACAACAACGAAAGTACTTATCGTGTAATGATACCACGACTTCGTTTGGGAACATGTCGTAATCTGGCAATGAACGGATCTGATGATATCAACATTCTATTAAAAAGGTCTGTATTTACTTTGACTCGCGAGATTTTCATTGTGAAAAGCTCTCTATACCTTCTAATATCTTTATTTCTTGCCTCCTGCGCTTCTTGTGACAGCTGTCCTATAGGGAGAATGCAAAAGGTAATAATTTCCTTTAACCGGCATATTTTAACACGGATGTTCTTTTACATACAAATATCTTGTATTTGCTGCATATGCTTCAAAACGCGACTTCATTTATAGCATAACCACTACCCAAAGTTACTAAAATTGTATAAAAGCGTTCAATAAGCTTTTGACTGACTGCTGTAACTCCGACATTCGTCTCTGCTGCCCGGAAAACCGCCGGGTCGTATTGCCATCAGTGGTATTGCCAGCTTGCTGTGTAGGCATATCGGCCAATAAACCTAGGTCACTGCGGCATCTTTCTCAGATATTTGTTCTTCCAGCCGCTAGCTTGGCTTTATTTTCAGATCCCCGAACTTGCCAGGATTTTATATCAAGCCTATACGCTATGTGCAATATACATTCCATAAAAGTATCCATGAATGTAATGGCGATATTCCAAAGGACAATGACCTGTTATCCACGACTTTAATCGAAAATGCTGTTGGATTATACATTTCGTTTGGTTTGGCTCCACATATAAAACGCCTTTGAGATGACGTAGTCATTGATAGTGTAGTGCAAATTTTGCCATCTATCATAGTTAACATAAAAATATGTTTAACCGTGAAATGCACTTCATTATCATTAATAGCTATAGGAGTAAGGCCATTGATTTCTTCTTGGATTAAATTCACTTCTTGTGAAATTAAGCTGGAGGATTCTTTTGCACAAATGAACTTAATTTGGCGGCAATATCGTGTTGCAGCTGGGCTTTGCCACACAACCTTTTTGCTTCACTGGCATTTAAATATAATTGAATGGGAACCATTGATACACTAAAAAGATTTTCGTCCGTTGGCCCTGTGATGAAAATGTCTGCTTGTATTTTTTTTTGTTGAGCTCCATTGCATCCCCATTTCACTAAAAAATTTAGTTGATTTTCACCACTTTTTAGTTCTTCCAGTCTAAGAAAAACATCCTTCTGAGCTAAACATAGTCTTTGTATAGTATGGATAACCAAGACTGAAGTTTACACTTAGCAGATAGCTCAGTAGCCGGATAACATTTTTTCTTGTCCTGTTTAATTTGATCGTATGAAGGAAAGAGAATTTTGACTATTTTGTTGACCTTTTGCTGAATACTATGGTATTGATGTGTAGATAAATTGGCATCAATTATCATGGCCAATGCTTCGTCAGAAGCTATACCAGTAGATGTAAGTTCAGCTTATAGTCTTTTACACAGCTTTTTCATATCAGTACCCATATTAGAAGAAGTTAGAGATAGTTCCTGGACCAGTTTTGCAGAGTCTCTCTTCCCCGTTTTGCGATGGTTAATCTGGTTAGCTATACTTATTTCCTCAGGAATTTTCGAAACCAAAACTCTTTTTATCTTTGTAGTTCTTTCACTGCATTCTACAAAAGGTTTGGTGGTCTTCCTGCCTCTTTAAGGGTTCCTACTGCAGAGCTTGATAAAATTGATTGTTGTTGTCTCTGTATATATAGTCAGGCAAAATGAAATATTTATCTAGCCAGGTTGAATTTGCTGATAAAAATCGATCCGGATACCTACTATTTTTTTCCCATTTTTCTTCAATTTTGAAGTAAAAGGTAATAATTTTAGCCCTCAGTTTTTTTCAAAGAAGGTTTAGATAGCTCTTGAATATCAAATTGTTGCGCAACTAATTCAAGAAGAATTGCTTCCTTACGACCGAATTTGTCCAATTGAAGCCAAACATGACAAGTTTGTCTGTGCGTTAATCTAGAGCTCATTCTTAAAAGCAAAAAATAATGTATGAGTGCCGCATAAACGCGCAAAATATTTTTGGTTTTCCTAAAATCCAACACGCTAAGGCTTATTGTCTGTGTGGCTTTAAATCGGAATTACATGGAATACTAAACTATATCAGTAGTTTTAAATAAAAAAAATCTCTAAAGTGTTTCCTCTTTTATACCTCAGACTTCATTTGTATTTGATACAATAATAAATATATGCATTACAATAAAAATATATCAAACTTACCTGGAAGAAGTACTTTAAATAAACGCAACAAATAAACAAGACTCAATCACCTTTATTTAAAAATATCAGACCAACAAATTCACATGAGTAATATGACTTTCAACTCAGCCTCTGAGCAATTATCACATCTAACTACTTTCAAGATCTATTATTTCTGATAGACGACCGATATTAACAAATGGCGTCCAGGTTACAGTTAACGGTATTGCTAGAAAGTAAAACAGAGAGCTATCAAGCACTTTATTTGACTTTGATATTTTGAATTAAATCCTGCTAGATTTGCAAATTCTCATACTGTGGCGATGGCAAGAAATAATAAAACAAATTATGTGCAATTGTCGATTATATCAACTTTAGTAAAAATAAATATTTTACACCAATATTCCGTGACATTTAACTTCTTTCGAGCCCTATATAAAATTGAATGTCCAAATCCCAGAACTTATATTGATATTGTTTAATGAAACAGATGAAATACAACACCTACCCTATAATACAACCAAAACCGATGTTCGTATGGTTTTCTTTTTTTTTACAAATTCTAAAGGAAAATTTAAACACTACCAATACGAAATGCATTACATTTCTAAAATAAATGCTTTTCCAGTAAAACTTATAATTAAGTTTCAATAACTCTGAAAATTCATTTAAAACCAAATTACAATTTCGAGGAGTACTTAGTAATTAAAAATTTCATTCTAGTGCAGAAATTTAAAAGTGTTTTTTTTGCGAGTTGCTTTTTCCTTTTTGTTTTTTTTTTTCTACGTCGAACGTAACGTAAATTTTGTGAATGACTTTAATGAATAAGTTGGCAGGACACATACGAATGTATTTTTGTAATTAATGAACTTACCATGAAAGTAAGGCTTTTAACATTACTCGCAAAGTTTTAAAATCTGTCTGGTAAATTATAAATCCTTTAGAAAAACAGACATAACTTAAAAAGGCTGGGCAAATTAAAATTAAAATATTCATATTATTTACGGAGCTTTGATTAGACGAGAGTTCACAAAACAATCACTCACAAGGCAACTGAACAGCCAGGGAATAATTTATTTTTTGGCTTTAACATTTTTTGTGAGGATGAATAAAAATATATTTATTTTCCCTGTTTTTATTTTTGTGTACTTGGATTAAATATGATCTCAGTTTTGTATATGTTCTTTCTTTCTTTTTCATTTCAATCATAAACTTGCAACGCCAGTAGCCTAATATAAAAAAAAATGTTTTACAAAGCTCATTTTCGATTTAAACAGCTTCTGTCATGTATGAGGTGAGGTATGAACGTCGAGGTTCAGCCGCGGATCTAGCATTGAAATTAGGGAATTAGGGGGGAGGGGGGTCATCTTACAAATTAAATCGAGCAAGAAAAAAACATCCAACGCCGTAAGTCGGTGCGCATAGCCACCACAGTACTTGGAACTAAGAAATCCGCATTAAGCGGTGTGGACATTTTTTAGTATACTTCTTTTTACAAAAACTCATTTTTTTAATAGAATAGGGTGCAAACTGCAGGAGTCATTCAAGCCAAACTTTTTTTAGTTTTACACACTGTTATATATAATATGATCTGCTCGATATGCTATTTCGTGCGGGTACAATTTTTTGTGTCAAAAATAGTTCATACGTCGGTGCCAACATTGAAAAATCCATTGGCGGAAAGTTGAAAAGTGAAACCTCTCGAATTTCTATTAACCCAAATAATTAATTTAAAAACATTTATTTCAACAAAACCACTTATTTGTTTATTGTTTACAGCCCTTTCTCAGTTCGCACGTTACATAAAAAAGTGACCCAACTCAAAAAATGCAACTTTTCAGAAGAGCGAAAAAATGAAAAGCTGTACATAGAATTAATTCTAGCTTAACGTAGTAATTGTTTGCTAAAAATAGTCTGAACTCTTAAATTTGTTAGTAAATTTATTTCTGAAGATTTATATAAAAGAATTTTTAAGTTTTTGTTACCGCAGTTGGCGAGGTTAGCTGTTAATCCCGCATGCTCTTAAGTTGTGTCGCTTTTCTTTGTTGCGAAATAAATATTTTTACAAGTTTTTTTTTAAGTGGCACAACTCAAAATACGATTTTTAAGAATTAATTTCCGTACTTTGAACTTTGTGGAAAAATGTCATAACGCAAAATAAAATTTGTAAGAAATAAATGCTGTTTTGTGGAAAAGTGACACAATTTAAAATAATTCTGTTAAAATGTCCAAAACATATTTACGTTTGTAATGAAGATCGTCACAACTCAAAAAATGACACTGACACACTGTTCTATAAAGAATATCTCTGTTCTTAATTACCAGAAAAGTGACACTATCGCTATCTAGAGGCAAAAACAATCAGATGGATATATGCCACTTTCATGAGGTCTGTATGTTAACTTTTGTATAAAAAAGCCTGAGTAAAAATCAAGTAAAAACTTTCTTTCGGTAGAGGGAACAATACTACATGAGAATGATAAAAGTTAACAGACAACTTATGAGTAAAGCCTGGGTAAATCGACGTAAATTTGT
Source organism: Dioctria linearis (assembly GCA_963930735.1). NCBI lineage: Eukaryota > Metazoa > Arthropoda > Insecta > Diptera > Asilidae > Dioctria > Dioctria linearis. Next base: position 50,815,684 of record OZ005741.1, on the reverse strand, counting down.
CAGCTGTCAAAAATCAAGATTAATTTTTTTTAATTAATTTATAATTTTTTAATAAAATCGGACTAATTTTATTTTATTTATTTATTTATTTTAAGAAAATTGGACTTATTTCATTTTACTTATTTTATTTTTTAAAAAATCGCCCTGACAACTGAAAGAATTATTTCAAATGACAAATGGGAGAAAAGAATGAACTCACTCATCCACTTTACCCTGTGTAAAAATGTTAACTTTTGTTCAGGAGGGGAAATGCATTCAATTGTCAAATTTTTCTAGTCCGAGAAGTTAACATACACCTAATGGGTAAAAAACTTTTGAGTCTGTGTAAAATTTTTGATGCCTGGTAAAAGACTTTCGAGTAAACATACAGACCTATGGTGTAATTAACTCAAAAACGACAAATTTTGAATTAGGTCATATTTCTATGTGACGTGCGAATTAGTAGTTGGTGCTTAGACCGAAAGAGAACGCTATATAGAAATGAGCCCACTTTCTGCAGTGTATTTCTATGGAAGTAGTCAGTCTATATTTTTAATGTCAGTGGTTTTACATAAGAACGCTGCAAATATTTTAGAATGATAGGAGTGTTACATGCCAAAATTACCTGAAAAGGGACTTATCTCTCTTTAAGGCGAAGAAATTGCCATCAGTAATTGATTCAAATTCCTCAGTTAAAAACAAAAAGTATTTCCCACAGAACGACTTGGGACAAATAAAAGTTTTAAATTTCAACCCAAGTCTTTTCAATAGAAAAAATCCCCACGACAACTTCAGTAAAATTTGTCGAAAATACGATATGTATGTACATATATACCTAAATAATTATCGGGCGCATAAAATTTACTCGGTGAGGATTTAAACGATCAAGTCTTCACCGAAAAGCCTCCTTTCAGCAAATTGTCGCGAGCGGCATACATTGTGGGTGCAACAATGTATGCACGATAGCAGGACGATGGTTTGATATTTATGAAAATATCAAATTTTATTTTAACCATCGTCCGCCGCGGTAGGCTGAACACTAATTGTAAACAGGTAAAGAAAATAGAAGTTTCGATAAGAAAAAAAAACTAAACTTTTGTGAAAATAAGTTTGTGAAAGAAAAAGTTTGTGAACAAAGCAAAAGTAAAAAAATATATATATAAATAAAATAAAAGTGTGCCAGTTTTCTTAATCATAGCTTCCTGAAGCGGCGTAGAGTGATTGCCTTCGGCTAAGGTAAGCCCCGAAATATAACAGGAGCTAGGACTAAGTTAAGTTAGGGCTCTGATGTGGTAGTGAGGGAGTCTGTTTCGTGGCTTGGGAAGTGTTTCTCTTGGATCACCCAAAGCTGAGGTCCGAAACTCAAATTCCGAGAAAAAACCTATACACATACATCACATGCATACAATAACATTCATTGAAATAAATTTTTATTTTTTTAAGTTATGGAATAAAACTTTTTTTTTTAAGTTGAATTATATAAATAAAAAAAGTATAAAATAAAAAATATATTTTTTTCAAATAACTCCATTAATTAAATATTTTTTCTTCAAATTCAATTAATTAAATATTTTTTCTTCAAATTTAAGGGGGGGGGATGTCATGACGACCTGGATCATCCACTGTGGAGGTTTTCGATATTTTTTTGGATGATGGTAAGGGCGGTTACCCTTACAATTAAAACCTGCAAGAAGTGACTTTACTGGGACGGACTTAAGCTATATTTACGGAATTATAAGAAAAACTTTTCTATTTCACAGATCTAACGGTGGATACCGAAATAAGATAATGTTAAAAATGAAATTCCTCTTGCAATTTGACCACCATCTATTATCAAACTTGATGACTTATCAAATAGCATTTGTAGATGAGACAGTATGCGACGCTGTTAATCACTCAGCGGGAAACTGATATGCTTCCAAAAAAGTTCTTCTCTGGAAGTAGTCTGACGTAATTTCCAAGTTATTGTTAAAATTTCAGACAATTGCATGCAAAAGTGTATAAAACTAATTTTTACTGTGAATAAATTATATTTGATATTGAATTATAATGTTAGCTTTTTGATACTCTTTTACCTCAATTAATCATAATCGTCAAACTTAAATTTTCTGTAATTAAGAGAAACAATAATAAATATTTGTGCCAATATTTTAACAGCTGCAATCGTGCAAAGCTTCCCATCTGTTTCACAGAAAGTGCCTTAAAAATTATTTAAACGCAGCTTAAAGGAGGTGCTTTGCGGATATGCAATGTTAAAATTTATATAAAACTGAAGCACAATCGATGCATTTTGTGCTTCCGCAGAAGCGGTTGAAAAGGACTTTTATAGCGCAGTAAGTAATTTATGTACATATTGTGTTGGCAGAAGAACCTGATAGTGTGGAGATAGTTAGTGGGTATAGTAGCAAAATCCACTAAATACAGGGAAAGAGTAGGACCAAGTACAGTTAACTGAAGGAATTCGGAAATGTTAGAATACTGAGCGTATTTATATCCATTAACTGCTACGATTAGATACAACTTCTAACAGGCGCGTCTGCTGCTCGAGGGAGGGGGGGGGGGGGGGGGGTCGGAAGTTGTAGCTTTTAAATTTTTTTTTTAATTATATTTAAGTTAGATATCACAAAATTCAATTTTCGGTTTGGTTTTGAAAACCTTTCGATAATATTATTCATGTCGATCTCAGAGTGGACAGACATTAAGGACTCATATCCAGATACTCATTCTCGTGCAAAGAATGTAGACATAGATGTGATGCAACCGATTCTGTTACGACTGAAGTGAATGACTGGGAGTGACAACTACCACTGTTCAGTCCACATATATAATCCCGCGATGAGTCCTTGGTTCATCCCCAGATATATACCTAAAAAGATAAAAAACAAAACACAAAGAATCTTATCTTACAATAATTTAAACAAAAAATACTTATCTGAGGATAGGGAACTTCCTCCCTTCAATCCAACGCCGTCCTAAAACTTTCTCCACTATTTTTTCACCTGAAAATAAACAAAAACTCTTATAAATAACTAGTAAATAGAATAATTAACCAAAAAACTTACCATTTCTTGATCAAATCCTACTTCCCTCGGATTATTTACATTGACATGTCAAAATGTCAACATATCACCATATGTTCTCGCCTTCGCCGCAGTCAGAGTTCAGTGCAGCGTTAATGGTCCACAATGACGTCAATGTGTGACGCCGCCGCCGTCAAAGTTTAACAAACCTTGAAAACGAAAGTTGCCAAGGCAACCCATTATGAAGCCAAAACGTAGCGGCTCGCTGCGGCTATAAAAAGGCGACGAGCTGCAGCAGAATCATCCATTCCCAATTCAGAATTTGATCTGAAAACATCAGAATTTACTCTGATTTTCCACATTATCCAAACCAAATCTTGTTTCCATCCCACACCTAAGTAGGAATTTACTCCTACTGCAGAAATTTAATTCTGCTAATTCCATCCCACACCTAAGTAGGAATTTACTACTACTGCAGAAATTTAATTCTGCTTATTTTTCATCTCCCACCTGAGTTGGAATTTACTCCTACTGCAGAAATTTACTTCTGCATTAATCTCTATCAGACATCTCAGTAGGAATTTACTCCTACTTATTTCATTTAAGCAGGAATCTACTCTTGCTGCAGAAATTTACTTCTGCCATTATAAGTATTTTTGCATTACTGCTACCGTGCTTACACGGGTAGCACAAAACTTCTATTGTATTAATAGTGGATTTTCTCTCTTTTTTTCAGAAATAAGGGGAGCAAATCTTTCTGGCAGTATTGTTTTGAAATTAATGAATTTATGTTGAATTGTTAGCTTAAGATAGTATAAGTTTTTGAATTCTTAGAAGTATAGTAGTAAGTTAGGTTAGTTATAAGAAAATTGAATTTGTGATAATAGTTTGTAAGCAATATATTGAAATAACATTTTTATATTTGAATTTATAAAGGTTGAGTTATCCTTCCACAACCAGCACCTCCCTTTAGCTTGAGCACAGATCTCACAACCACCTTGATTCACAATGAAAGGAACAGGAGTAGAAGCGCATGATATGTCACTAACTATTTCTTTTGATGCGAACTTAACTGATCTTGCTTTCCTCTGAAAAAAGTTAAACAATAGTCTTATCAGTCTTTTGTTTTCCACTTTCGCTACTATTTCTACCTCCATCGCTAACTAGTGTAGCAAGTTTATTTTTCTCCTATAAATTAAAAGTAAATGTGAAGTTAAATTAAACAACACTACTTGAAAGAATACGAAAGTACAAGCAAAGCAACGGCTACTACCGCAGGCAGAGGAAAGCGAATGGTTTTTATTTTTATAGTCTTGCCGTAAAAATTGTGAAGAAAAATTGTAGAATCAATTTTAGTGGCATCAATCCAACTGATCGTTTTCAGCAACCAATAGTGTATAAAAATTCGATAGAAAAATGTTCAATCAAATTTTTAAGAACAAAATATATGGTTGCTAACGCTCATAAATATCTTTAGCGACCCAGATCGGCCAAGGCACCTGAATGAATGTAACTCTTTGGAACCATTGTCCGCCACCAATAGTGCATGAAAAACCTAAAGAAAAAGTTTCAGATCTTTCTAAGAAATCTGAATGTTTGTGCCCCTGTCCGAAAGAGAGAACCACTAGAATAAATCCATCAATTCTTTTGGACCGTTGTCGGTGAATAATTAGTCATTCAAATTCATAAGAACAATTTGCAACTATATTTCATGCATAGCGTGGCAAAGTGCGGCGAGGCGAGGCTACATCCAGAGTTAAAGAAATAAAAAGACTGCACGCTGTACTATGAGAGTGTTCATAAAAATGCTGTGGCAGCGCGCGATGTGCCGAGACACCTCGTGATAAAACGCTCGAGAATCAAATTTTTAATTTTTTCCACTAATTTTGATAGCTAGCATATCTCATAGGTTTTTTTTGTTTTAATCGAACGGTTCTTAATTCTTCTCATATATTGGAAGAATATATCAGGATCAGTGCGACAAACTTCACATGAATAATGAATTCGCCAAATTGCAGACGTTTCGTCTAGTTCGGGTGGCAAGCAAAAGAGCGGAAAGTACACTTAGGTGAAAAATACCATAAAGTTGCACTACCTGACAAACACAAAATTTCTTCTGCTCAATCTGATGACAGAATTTATGCTCTCACTTCACGATTTACCACGAAACTGAATGCCTTGTTGTGAACACTACACCTCGAGATGTATTTTCACCTTGCCTCGCCCAACTGCCTAGCCTCGCAACGCCTCGCCTCGCCTTGTTGTGCACGAACCCTAAGAAAAATATAATGCTTCCCAACGAACGTAAATATTTTTAACAACTCAGGCTTGAATCAGTGTCGCTATGAAAAATCAACGGGTGGCCAGACGGTGATTGCATAACTAGGGTTCTACTCGAAGAACCATAAAACAAAATTTGTTAAGTCAAAGCTTAATTACAATTACGACGGGCAACGGCAAATGACGAAAAAATGCCGCTGTCAAACTTTTAAAACTATAGCGTCTTATGCGAATGCCCATATTACGACGGGTGACGGCCAGCGGTCGACGAAGTTGCCGTCGGGACTGATCAATTTCTATTTTTTCCGTCCTCGCTGCAATACTACCAACAAAATCAAACGAACGTTGTTGTACTGACTGCGTTTACGTCCAAGCTTGAAAATGCCTAATCTATTTGAGTACGGCCAGTAATGGACTATCTTGTGGCACTAATGTGAATGTCCTCGTTAAAATCACCCAAAAATGTAATTTGTTCAACACTGTGGCGTTCAAAAATGCTGGATATTTCAGAAACTAGCAGACGTTTTGGGTATTTAGGATTCCTATAAAGAATAACAAAGTGAGAATTGCAGTACCGGAATAGAAAGTACTGGAATACGTTGTTAGAGCTTAACGAAAGGTTTTTGCTTTCAAGTACCCTCATTTCATTTGAAATGTCAGACTTCGCGTAGCAGATTATACCATTCTTCTTCCGTCCTTGTCGTAATTCGTCGTAATTCCTCAAAATTCTTACCCTATGCCGTAAAGCGTCTCAAGCTAAAAGCGCAGAATGTTGATATTTCTCCGCGACTGTCTAATGCTTTCAGCTAGCCGATTCTCTTCAACTAATCTAAGATCCCTCACAAGTAAGTAAGAGTGTAATGTAACTTCCTCGGCTGCCCGACGCAGGCTAAGTCGAGTTTCCCTCCTCTGAATTGTGTTTGAAGCGTGCTCTCTGTAGCGAAACTCTGAATTTGCACGTATTATTGCATGCGCAGCTGTGCTCCGCACCTGTTCTTGAGAACGCCATTCTACGTCCTCGCATCTTATTGCATGCGCGGCAGTATTCCGCGCCCGTTATTGAGAACGGAATTCCACGTCCTCGCATCTTAGTGCATGCGCAGCAGTGTTCCGCGCCTGTTTTTGAGAACGCAATTCTACGTCCTGGCGTCTAATCGCATGCGCCGCAATGTCCCGCGCTTGCTCTTGAGAACGCAATTCGGGATTCTCGCGTCTTTGAGCTTGGCTCCTCTTTGTGCAAAAGATTGCTTTCTAAGCTTAATTTTACTTACAAGTTATATAAAACTTATAAAAAAGTGAAAGTTACTTAAAATTACAAAATAGATCAAGAAAGATTTACGATAAGATAATACATGTAAGATATACAGAGTGATTCAGATCAAGATACCTTCCAGGTATACCACGTGATTCCTTGAGGTAAGCTGATCAAAAAATTGTTCCACATACCCCCATCCCCCTCCCCCTAGAAACCTTCCTTTAGGAGTTGTGGCCAGTTGAAGATTTCGCCAATATTCATGAACCCTGATGGGAATAAATGAGTATAACTTTTGAACCAACCTATATATTTTGGTTATTGTTGGCTTATTAAATAGTCAAGAATAGTAGCTGTCGAAAGATATATTCCTCTGTATTTGTTAATTAAGCATCTTTAAATTATTCTCAAATATTTCCAAAATTTTGATTTTTTTTACACACAATGTCATAAATACCGTTATTTATTTCAAAAACTTTCTTCTACGTAACCCAAATTTATTGCTTCTTATTAATGCCCCTACTACCCTCTTTCACCGGGGAAAAAAACGCATCCCAATATCTGTATTAGTTTTAGCACTGGAGGTTTATTGGCACATTGAAGCAGTAACTCACCCAGGATTTGGCTTTGGGGGGGGGGGGGGGTACCATAGGTGTACCAAGTCCTAACGAGTGGGAAAAATAGGGCTCTAAAGTCGCGTCCTGCACCCATCTGAGCACTTAAGGACTGCTATTGTAGATTAAATGGTTTTATTTTATTTAATCGGACTTTGTAATAATATACAGACCACATTTATACGTAATTTGTAAATTATGTTCAGAAAACTGACAGTCTGGAAGGGGATCGGTCCCGTTCGTCCCTCCCCTCGGTGCGCACTCGCATTCAAGCCAGATCACAAAAATGCGTAGAAGCAATAATCACAGGTAGGTACGTAGGATCATTTATGACTGGACCCACAATTGCTTTGGTTATAATTTTCTGATAATCTTAACTTTATTAATTTAAACTAGCAAACCCTATAAAATATTCTGGAAGTGATGTCCTCCCTGGTCTATACATAATTGTGCCCTACGAAGTAATGACTGTCTTACTCTTAGAAAATTATCACTATTATTTCTAATATGGTTGCAAGCATTTTGTATCCTATTCCATAGATCTTCCCTAGAAGTAATAACTGCGCATTTAAATAGCACCATAAAAAAAATCAAGAGGAGTAAGATCAGGTGATCGAGCAGGCCAAGGAACTATTTATTTCCCATCAGGGTGCACGAATATGGGCGAAATCTTCAACTGGCCACAACTCCTGAGGGAAGGTTTCTGGGGGGCGGGGGGTATGTGGAACAATTTTTTGATCAGCTTACCTCAAGGAATCGCGTGGTATACCGGAAGGTATTTTGATCTGAATTACCTTGTATATAAGATCAGATAATAGATTGATAACAGATATAGCTATCAACTTAAAGCAATCCAAAAAAATTAGTGGATTTGGTGTGGGTCTCTATGTTAACTATTGACTGGTGGAGGAAATTCAATGGAAATCAAAACGAAGTAAGGATAACTCTTGACCGGCAAGCTCATGAAGTCGTACCGCACGATATTTGTTGGATTATGAAGTTTAAGGTTTAACCAAGCTGAGATAATTTTACCGCAAAAGAGACATAAAATAAATAATAAAAATTATTATATACGTGAACTTCTGAAAATAATAGATATTCGCTAGAACTATATATTCTGTACAATTGCGTGTAATAGAAAAAAAATCAAGTTATGCAATGTATATTAAGTCTCGCTAAAAAAAAAATTTAAAGTAATGCAACCACAAACAAAATTCCTGATGAATAGAATTTGTGCTCGGTTGGTCTTGCATTTATATAATTTTCAACAGGTATAATTGTAATTGAATTTTCCCTCTAATAACTACGACACAGGTCAACCGTTTTATTATTTTGTCACAACCTACAACCCCAATATTCCCTCTACTTTATTGCATTTATAATAATTGCGAAATAATAAAACCTGAAAGATCCTAAATATTTTCTAGAAATTAGTCCCTTATAAATTTTTACTCAGAATAAAGTTTTGTTCAAGTATGATAAATAGAAGCCATCTTTTAAGTTATCATAAATTGGTTTTTATTTTCTCCGGTGTCGATTTGTAATGTTGGATAAGGACTTTTCATTTATTACATGTAGGTACCAAAATAAAAAAGATGTTAAAATCCTATACATTTTCACCAAAATACTGTGATGAAATTTATGAAATTCCATTTTGAATAAGAGAGGTGATGAATATGAGCTGACTGGTTTTAGCGAAATTGTGCTATGGTAAAATATTTATTTTCCCCGATTTATACAAATTGGAATTATATCTTCAACATAAATTAACATCTAGAAAAAAACCTTTTGTTTTTGTAAGAATTATAAATTTTCATAAAATATTTTCAAGATCTAGTTATAATTACGTACCTATGTATGGCGGCGGTATGCAAATCATTTTTATGTTACAATTTCATGAAGGGCTTGCCCAATTTACACTATTTTATAACTTAGAGCTGATATTGCAAATATATTTCTCAAGTAAAATTTTACTGCAAATTGAAATTTTTGCTTGTCAGTCCTGGCAAATCTGGATAGGGCTGGTCAATTTAAACTGTTATCATCTTAACTCATCTTTCAATTTTAACAAGTTGAGCGCCACGTGCCCACCGGTGGCCATTTCTGGTCTTACACGAGCGTCTACGTGCCCACCGGTGAACATTTCTGTTGGGACCGTAGTTGTTATTCGTTTTTTTTTCTGTGTAACGATTAGTGTTTTGGTGAGTCGGCGGCCTTCCTTTTCAATTCTTGTGTTTTTCAAATAATTTTGTTACAATTTTTCGTGATCCACCGGTGGTCACTTGTTCCTACAATATAATTTTACGCATTGGGACCACGTGCCCCCCGTGGACACTATATTGTAAAGCTTTATTTATTGTGATACAACTGTAAACTAAGATGGCTGGAAGATTTTAACCCACCTGGAACTTGATGCAGTGCTTGAAAGTGAAGATTGTGGAGCGTTTTCTAATGATTCCTTAACCGACAGAGACTTTTTACCACAGGAAACTGATTCAGAAAGTGAAGAATTCAGTGAAGTACATGAAGCAAATTGTAATATATCAGATGATCCCGATGATGTCATCCCGCTTGCAAGTCTGATAAATGACCGGAAGTGGAAACCTGTTAGTGGAGAAAGACTTATATTCGATGTTTCCCCTCAAAACAGTGGAGTAAATCCTAATGTTGAATATATTTGTAGCTCAAAATATTGCTGCTGCAGCTAACCAAACCCAAAGAGCAAAACTTGCCAAGTGGGTTGACACCAATCCTTCAGAAATGAGAAAATTTCTTGGAATTATTATTTGGATGGAACTTCTTCAAATTCTTCAGCTAAGGGATTATTGGTCGACAAGCTTCGTATATCAAAACCCGATTCCCAAAAATCATAAGCCGAAATAGATTTGAAATAATCTTGGGAATGTCTCATGTCTGTAATAATGAAGAGCTAGTGGACCCAGATAATCGTCTTCTTAAATTTCCAACTTCCTGAATATACTTCAAGCTAAATACCTACAGTCTTACACTCCAGAAGAAGTTGTTTGTATTGATGAAAGCAATGCTCCATTCGATTCCGTGGAAGATTGTCTTTTAGACAATACATACCTAACAAGGAAGTTGAGGATCAGAAAAGAATGACCACAAAAAGGTGCTGTGCAGTATTTGCTATAAAAACATGTCCAGACAGCATGATTCTGCATTTGCCCGAAGAAATGCAAAAAAAGTCAATACCCCATTTGTGAACAGTGCATCGTCCGAATGTGTTTGATATGCTTTCAAAAGCACATAGCACAATAATAGTGCTAAGTGTAATAAGGTTTTGAAGAATGTTGTATTGGCCTTAATATTATTCAAGAAGATTTAGCTCATATTATGAATGTCATAAAAATATTTTTGTTTTATATTATGAAGTTTATTTTGTTCCCTTGCTTTATTTTGTTTATTTATAATGTTACTATAACTGTGAAATATTATTGATATAAATATATTTTTAATTTGCCGTCAAACTCTTATTTTTTTCCATTCTAAAAGAACCAACCATTTAAATGATCTAATTTCTCAAACTGCTAAGTCCAAGTGGAGCATATTTACATCCTGGGACCAAATATTTTTCTTACCTATGCAAAACCTATATAAAGAGTGTCCAAGAACAGTATGCCCACGGGTGGTCACGTTGTCACAGTATGAAAAATTATAATGACCACCGGTAACCATTTGGTCCCCAAGGAAAAGACACCAATGGCCACCCGTGGGCACGCGCGCTCAACGTGTTAAACTTAACTGAAAATTCTATTTTAATTACAGCAATTAGAATATCAATAGGCTAAGAAGGGGTTGCACGATTTAGCCCACTTTTTACCTTTGAATTGGTCTAGGACCAATTCTTATGATACCCTACTAGATGAATGCCCTTATGAAATCTCGTATTATCACCCTTCTGTGCAAGTTTGATTTTTGAAGTGGTTTTTCGCATATATTTCTAGACCGGTTTTTTGGACAGATAAATGATTATAACCAATTTTATAGGATTTCGTATTCTGAAGAAGTTTCTAGTACAATAAAAGTGTCTAGGACTGATTGTTTACACAGTATACGTAAAAAACCCAAATTTTTATATGGCAACACCAAGGAGGAGTTGCCCACTTTAGTCAAATTTTGAAATTTTATTTGTTAGTACAATGAGAGCACCATCTACCGAATTTCTGTTCCAAAAATATATAGTGGAAGACGAAATTTTTGTATGGCAGCCCCAAGAAGCAGTTGCCTGATTTGTCTCATTTTCGAACTAAATTTTGCTTTTTTTTAAAGTCCATGTACAAAATTTCAGACGGACATGCAAAAATCAGAATAACTTTTAATATTATGCTTGGGTACCCGATGTTACAAACTGAATGATCTAGGATATAAAAATAAATATCAACTAATAATTTTATGTACAATAAATATTATGTAGGTACTATTCTTCTCATATCAATTCTCCCTCAATCTTGTTCAGCCAGCTGATAGACCACGTCAGGATAGTTAAATATGGTTATATGGAGAATTATATAGAGCAGGGACGGAAAGGGGAATAGTATTTTACGTCCGAAACCTCCAGACATGAAAGATATCTTAAAAGATGCATTATGATATTCTGAACATTTTTTATTAACAATTTTTATTTCTATATAGCGTTAATGTTTCATCTGGTACATTTTGGAAAATCTAGTACAATACCGAATTTCTTAGATCCTGAGGAGAAGTTTGACTACACTTAAATAGCTATTTATAGCCATCCCAACACTCTTTTAGTATTTCCTCCTTTTTTATTCGAACTGAGATAGTCGATTTTTCACAAAATAGATCGGCTCCAACTCGGTAGGGCTATGTCTAATCGGAAAATTGGTTTCACAATTCGCCTGAGCGGTAATGAGCTGAATTCGCTACAATTCGTAAAAGAACATTTTTCTCTGCATTCTTTTATGCCACGAGGGGGGGGGGGAGTTCCAATACCGTATGTTGCGCATATCGAATTAATGGTGTCACCGAGTACTAACGGGTTCTGTATACTTTTCCTGATTCAGAAAACTTTCTCGGGAAGTTTTTGCCGCCGGAAACCAATTTTAATGAACTTGGGTTACATACACGCCAGCTACTTCATTTTGCAATTCTTTCTTCCATGACCATTAGCGCTTTGTTGTGAACATTTTTCTCATAGAAAATCATTTTCTACGAAGCACCAATTCCGCACAATCACGAGAATTAGAAAAGTCCACCTTTTCACCGAGGAAAGTCGCTCAAGCTACATCCGATCGCCCCGCTAGATAGAGCTAAACATTGTTAATAAAATATGATCAGAGTATCATAATCCATCGTCTAAGAAATCTCTCCATGGCTAAAGGTGTCGAAGTGGGAATTCCTCTTTATACGTTTGCCTCAGCCACCAAAACGAATCGTTATGATTCTGCGTGAAGGAACTGAGGAACGAAGTGAACACTTAACCTCTTGTCCCCATCTTATTCTCTTTGCAAAGTTTTTCAACCGCTCCGATCGCTTTTTCACTTACTTATATGGCACTATATAGTAACAAAAACAATGCCACTGCTTCATCAAATATGGAAAAATTCAGACTTTTTATGAGATTTGGGTACTTTCTTTAGTTATGTTGAACTTTCACAAATTTCTTATTAACAGTACTGACGGACGACAGTGGTTTCTTCCATAGTTCATAAGTACAAATATCACCGTTACACTAACCTCACCTTAATAATCACATTATTGGTACAAATACCTATGCTTCATAACGGTACATAAATTTCAAACATTTATAAATTTTATCGTATTTTATGTAGCACTTAAAGTTGCATTGTCTTCCACTGCAGTCGTGTTAATGACGTGAGCGTACTAATTTTGAAAAAGTTCAAGTTGTAATCAAAACCATTATATTGTATTGTAACAAGCCCCTATTAATGGATATCCAAGAATTATGATGTAGATTATTTCTGTTTATTTTTTTTTACTGTATTATCGTTAGTTATTCTTTAATACTAATTTTATAAATTTGCGTGCAAAATGTAAAAAAGTGACAAATTGTAATTTTTGAACAAGAGCTAAGTTTTGTAGCATGTTGTTGCTTATAATATTTCTTAGTACATAATTTAAACTATTTCCTCTTCTTTACGATCATGTCATAGTATGCGAAAACATGCGGAACTTGGAGAAAACTCTTCTTGAATGTGTGCTTCCAGTAATATTTTGTTCTATCTTCAAAGCAAAAAAAATATTGAAAGAGCTCGATTTTAGTTTCAGGACCCAGTCGGATGATTAAACGCCTTAACTTGTTCCATATTTGGTGTCGTCAGATAAAAAAGAGCAACAGTTCCTCTAAGCCCCAGGAGACGTATGAAGGCTTCAAAAGGGCTTTTCATTTAGAAGACGATCGTGATCATCGTGATAGAGTGAATTGTTTGTGCAAGGCGAATCGAGTTTCCTCACAAAATACGGTGACTGGCTTGATGAATTTGAAAACTATGACGCCACACCTGTTATAACACCTCCAGCAGGAAAAAAAAGGGATAGGTAGGCCGAAAAAGTCATTGTCGGCATGTTCATCGCGAACAAAAAGAAGACGATTGCAAGACTTGGCGAGTCTTGATGAAACACTAGCGTGTGACTTAAGAGGTATCCAGACAGCCGCGACCACAGAACAAACTCGTATTCATGTGAATGATGCGGTTTCATTGCTAGTAGAAGAAAAGCTAACTAAAAATCAATACCAGCTCATTAAGAATCTTGTAGCCGAAAAAACGAGTTTGAACATATTTCCGAGCTATGCAAAAATCTTGGAAGCGAAGAAAGAAGGTTATCCTAAGCCGGATACAATAACTATAACTGAATCATCAGCGGAAGTAACTCTTCAGCGTCTTCTGGATCATACTGCTTCCCGGCTTCTGAGATCACAGGAAGAAGTATTTGAGACAATCCAAGAAGGTGCCTTTTCTAATTTAACCCTCATAGGAAAACGGGGTTTTGATGGAAGTAGTGGCCAATCCGAATATAAGCAGAGGATTTCGGGAGGCTTTAACGATAGTGATATGTTTATGACTTCTTACGTTCCATTACAGTTATTTAGGACTACAGGTCCTCAGTCCGAAAAGAGGGTCGTTTGGCAGAATCCTCGTTCTGGATCAACTAGGTACTGCAGGCCTGTGAGGTTTCAACTAAAAAAGAAACCCCGTAGCTGAGCAAGGCTGAGCACAATGACATTTATCAGCAAAAAGCATCCCTTACTCCAACTATTTTAACAACAGGTGGCGAAATGGTGACAGTGAAACACGATCTCAAGCTCACTATGGTCGATGGAGAAACCTGCAATGCACTAACAAGCAATTCCTCATCACAAGTATGCTTTCTTTGTGGAGCTAAGCCCACACAGATGAAAGATATTGATTCAGAACTTAGTAGATCAGTAAATCAAAATTGCTTGGACTTTGGAATATCGCCACTACATGCGTGGATTCGCTTTTTTGAATTCCTCCTCCACGTGTCCTATTGTACACCATGCAATATTGCCTATAGGGCAGCTGACCGAAGAAGCTGCAGAGGCGAAAAATAAAGATGTAAGGTCCAGGATAGCCACAAACCAAGATTCTTTAAATAGGTTACTATTAAGCTCAGATCCCCTATTAACAAATAAGCGACCATTGCCGCAAAAATCAAATTCCCGTTTGAGTAAAGCAGTTCTAAGTCTTCTTCTGTAGATTTTGTGTGAAAATATCGAGAAAATGTTGGAAAATATTGTTGTTTTTTATAATACATATTTGAAGAAAGTGTGTTTTATTTATATACATGTTGTAATATAACCGGAAAGTACAACTTTTGACTTTTGACCTCATCTCCCATACTAAAGAAACAACGTTGGCGAAGCGACGGTGGCAATTTTAATAAATAATAAACTTTAATTTCTGCCAGTCAGAATTTTATTTTTGTGGCCAGTACAGAATTATGGAAATTTGTCATAAGTAAAGAATGACTGTAATATGCTATGACCATGTATATGCTCAGTTAATAGTTAATAGTTTTAGAGTTAATATAAACTATCAAGGGTGAGACTGGGGCACACCGAGAGGGGGGTCGAACCGGACCGGTCCCCCTCCAGAATGTCAGTTTTCTGAACATAATTTACAAATTACGTATAAAATTTGGTCTGTATATTATTACAAAGTCCGATAAAATAAAATAAAACCATTTAATCTACAATAGCTGTCCTTAAGTGCTGAGATGGGTGCAGGACGCGACTTTAGGGTCCTATTTTTCCGACTCGTCTCGTTAGGACTTAGGGCACCTATGCCCCCCCCCCCAAGCTAAATCCTGGATGCGTTACTTGGGTGAGATAACTATATAATTTTAAGTGTATTGAGCAAGCGCCTATATGCACATATGCGGTCATTAATAGAGGACTGCATACAGGTCAAGGGTCGCAATTAGCAAAATTGTATCTTTAAAAAATTAATTCTGTACTAATTTTTTTTTCTTTTCTTTTTCTTTTCAGTAATATAATTCAAATCTTATAAAAAACAAAAATCATTACATTTTTAAACAAAATAAAACTCTTCTATCAATTATCGCGTCATCTACTGGCTGCTAATAAAACTAGATTTAGAATTTGACCTTTACCAACAGAAATCGAAAAAAGAAAAAATACATATAATAAATAAAGCCAATCCGACAACATATTTTATTCAAAAGATACAGTAAGGTATGGGCAACATTAACACCGACCTACACTCATATATTAACATAGTAACATACTCATCCAATTCCATAGAAAATCGTTAGAAATAAACCTTTCTTTGAATAAGGTAAACCTTAATAATCTAAACGTAAGGACATGGAAGGTTAACTCGGCAAATTCTGGATAATTTAACAAAACATAAGACGTACCTACATACTTATGTTCATCTGTAACATTCCTAAAAGCAATTCATTAAAATGGTTGCCAGGTTCAATTGTCAAAAGAGTAAATCTCACACAACAGCAACTCACTCCATTTCACAGGAGTTTTATAAGTATAGGTATAGTCCTCCTGCTTAGTTCTGGCCATTTATTTCTTACAATTTTATAGCTGGACAGCTTAATTAATTTTCCCCAGTATGTTGATCTTTTTCTAGCTCTTCATGATCTATTGCATAAAATTAAGTGAAAATTATGTTAAAGTTATGCGAACACAGAGTTAAATGTAGAATAGCCCCATCAAGTCTGTAAGAACAGGAACAAAAGTGAAAAATGGCATAATAAAGGCAACT
>OZ005741.1:50693120-50799073 GCA_963930735.1 Dioctria linearis | reverse complement strand
TGTCCAGCCAAAATTTTGTGCTAATCGTCAGGCAGACGTAAGAGAGTTTCAAGAATATAGAATATACATAAGATACTTCGTGTTTGTGGTACAAGATGGCTCTCCTTTATACGAAGCCGTTGTGTGCCTTCTTCCAAGTTGGGACGCTTTGAAGCTTTATTTTACTGCTTGTTTTTTTTAGGATAAATTAAAAAGATCACAAGGCATCCTAGACTTGCTTGTCCAGTAATATAAAGATTTATTTTTTATTCCTGAAATATATTTTAAAATTAGTAATCGATCTGAACGTAAATTTTCAATCTCAATCGCCAAAGATTCATATACTGTTAAGGCACTTTCACATCAAAAACAAGAACCGATAAACTCAATTTATTGCACTTTAAAACAAGATTTTGTTCCAATGATAAATAAAGTCATGGGAAATAGGAAAAACTAATAATTTTACTAATAAAATAGTATATTTATTGCAGATTTTTAAGAAAAACACAACTTTTATGTTTTATCGGCCGAATTTTTTGTCCAAAAAAGTTTTTCGCCCGATCTTGTTTTAAAGTGGAATATATGAGTTTTTCGGCTCTTGTTTTTGATGTGAAAATACCTTTACGAGATGTAGCAAATGGTTTTCGTATTATATTAAAAAATTCTTATCCGATAGTTATGTTAATAATTCTGCTTTACACTTGATTGATCCAAGAGATAAAAACCATTTTATGGAACAGAAACAAATTTATTTTGAAGCCCTAATCTTATTTCAGAAATTACCAGATGAGGAAGCCTTTAAGTTTTCGAAAGATGTACAAAACTTCTACATAGAATTAGCAGCACAAATCCAAAAGAGCATAATTTTAATTCCTGTATTGAATACATTGAAAATTCTTGATCTAGAATATTTTAAAGATAAATCTTTCCCTGAAGTAACAACAGATTTAGCCTTTTTATCTAATCGGTTTAAAAAGCTTCGAATAAGAACTATTGAGACGATATTCTCTGAAATGCGCCTTTTATTAGAATTAAATTCTCTAACTGAAACCGAATTCACAAGTACTGGAGCTCTTTGGCAATACATAATTAAAATTAAAAAAACACTGCTGGTAATAGTATGTTTGCAAAATTGGCTGAGTTTGCCTTCAATTTATTGTCACTTCCTCTCAGTAGCGCAGCTGCTGAAAGATGTTTCTCGCATTTAAATGTAATAAAAAATAAAGTAAGTAATCGCTATAACTATGAACGTATTAATGCCAAAATGCTGTATAAATAATATATTAAAGCAAATAAAGACACATGTATGGATTTCAGTCCTAAAAAATTAGCTAACAATATTTTAAATTGTTAATTTAACATTAGTACCTACCTCAGATCCGAAGTTTTTTTTTATATTGTACCTGATTTTAAAACGAAGCAATATTGTAGGATATTGTTCCTTTCTTGACTTTTCTTTGATTAGGTATATTTTGTTGTTATGTTTAAAATAATTGATTTTTTAAAGTGAATTTGTTTTTGTTAATTTTTTGTTTATTTTATAATAAAAATTGAAAATGTAGTACATATAACATATCAGTCGTCTATAGTAATGCAAATGTGACCAATACAATTTCATATATGAAAACCTTGCTAGTGCTACTTTCAGAATCTTTTGCTACTCAGTGCTACGCATCTTAAGGTAGTGCTACGCCAATTTGCTACACTAAGAAATTTCCAAACGGTCACCCTGCTACCAACAGTCACAAAAAAAGAGATGACAGCCCTAGCCAAGCATCATTTCGAAGAGAGAGAGCATGTCTTTCATTTTGATAATACAAACATCGTGGACTATGAAAATAATTGCTACAAATGGAATATTAGTGAAATGATATACATACAGCTCAATGACAACAATATTAATTTTCGAACTGATACTTTAAACCTATATCCAGTCTATAGGACACTATTAAACTCATACAAAAACACTTTAATGAGTTATGATAAAAGATATTAATGTTATTGTAGTTTTGATAAGGTCCTACTCCCACTTTGTTATACCAGTACTAGACTATCTGTTTTCCTGTATTTTTATCTAGGATGCTATCTGACAGCCGTTAATTTTTTTAGATTTTTTGGATGCTCCTTACAATTTGTTTAATTTTTTTTTAATGTGTAATTTTAACAATTATTATTATAATTTTTACTTATAATTTCTTGAGGTAATTGATAGATAATTTTAATGTATTACTGTTGTAAATGAATTCCTTGTTATGTATATTTATAGCCTGAAGAAGCGTTGAAATAAAACAGGAAACGTTGGTGAAAAGAGGAAAAGTTGTTATAATTTCCCATACCAGCTACATTTTAATTGTTATAATTAACTTTAAAATAAAAAAATTCATTGAAACTCTTATTATGAAACTTAAAAGTTTTTTAGCAATTATTAACAATTTGCCATTTTACGTTTCAAGTATACCATTCACTCATAATGGGACTTTTTTAGCTGATTGCCAAAAATAACAGTTATTTACGATCCCTGATCACATCTATTCAATAATTTTTCGAAATTCCTAGAACATTCTATATCTCAAAACACAGCATAAAAGCAGCCAAATTTAATAAAGATATTAATAATCTCGATAACACCACGATAGCACACACAATTTTTCACAATTCTTAGATGCACAAACAGTAGAAAAACTTGTCGTGTTACAATTACAATTTTACAAAAACTATTGCGGCTGTAGAGTTTTTTTGTGCGTGTCTGCACACAATAATGAGATTTTTTTTTAAATATTAAAAAAAATCGAAAAACCGAAGAAAATTAATTGATGTGTTTAGAAAAATCGCACGAAAATAATCGACTAAAAATATCGGCTAATCGGTTATAAAAACATCGATGTTTTAAGTCACTCGACTAATTTTCCCCATCACTACATCTTAGGCATCTCTGTAAATTTTTTTTTTCTGAGCCAAGGTCGTCTATGAACTACTGGATATTACCATCGCGTTGTCCTTAAACGGTATATGAGAGCTTAATTAATTCGAATTACCTACATATGAAAAAATTTTATTGTCCTGATACAAGAGAGATGAAAAGTATGATTTTAAGGAAAGTGCCCTGCTCTGATGTGCTAATTAAATTTTATATGACTGACTATCCCCCCCGCAAGATATTCTATGACAGCAATCACATTGGAAAAAATTAAATTTTAATTACCTTGCAGAAATAATAATAATATAAAAAAAAAAAAACAATAAATAAACTGAAAAAGAAAAACATATTTCAACCCTTAACGTAAGGATTTGCATGAGAAAAGCTAGACGCAACTTTAGGAATGCCCCTACAAATTCAGTCAGCCCCAACAAAACAGCGCAACACTACTACTCTTCTCTTCCAGACGTGTGTCAACGAAATGTTTACATTCATTATTCATCTGCGGCGTTATCACATCGCATCTGCAGATGCAGAGTAGAGTAGAGTTCGAAGACCTGAAAAGAGATAAAGAAAAACATCGAAAATATTCACAGAGAGATACAGACATAACTCTTTCGGATGCTGCAAAATTATTGAATTAAGAGTATCCATTTCACCGATGTTAAGAGAATCTTTCGAGAGTCTCTCTTCACTTGGGAAAATTGTTTAAAGAAACATCGCACTGATGAGCTGACACAACCATTTTAACAGTGTAGGTGTAGGATATAGAATTTATTCAGTTTTTTTTTCTTCCGTCTTTTTATCCCATTTGAAAGTTGGGGGGTGCAAGTACTGAGGCCAACTGAAAAGGATTTTAGTTGGGATTGGATGAGCAGTGTGTGGTCGTTTCGGAGATTGTCGACAGCGTGGTCGATATTTCAATCGCGCGTATATTTCGCTACTGCAATCTCTCTATTGTCATCGGGACATTAATTGTTGTTACATAAATGATAACGGTAATAATATGTAAAATAAAATTAAAAAAACAAAAAAAATCGTCTAGATAAGAAAAAAAATTTTGCTGTTAACAGAGGAACGCTTTTCTGGATCATCAGGATGATTTGCTCTGTATCAAATGGATTTACTTCCTCCTAATCGTATTCTTCCGAGGATGTTTTGTTTTGCGAATTTTGTGTGTACAGTTATAAAAAAAGTGTGTTGAGCCAATTCGAGATTAGCGCGTAACACAACAACAAAAAAAGTGAAGTGCGTTGCGTTTTGCTATTTATAAAGTGCGAGGATATAAATAAAAATTGTGCAATTCGGCAATGGTTGTCATGTGAAGTGAAGTGTTTGTGTTTCTGCTCATAGTGAATTGCTGTTATTTTGAATTCTTCATGAAATAACTGTAATTGGATGGCTATACGGGAAGGGAAGGAGTTATATATGTATAAAAATAATTGTAAGACGGCTAGAGTGGTAGAAAGTGATAATTGGTAATTGTTGTTGTTGTTGCTGTTGTTTATAACGAGAATCGTTTTTTTTTTTTTTTAGAAATACTGGGAGTATATCAGCTGCGGTGGTTTGTTTAATTTGTTTTTTTTCTGCTTTTTTGTTATAGATAAACTATATTTTGTTTAAAAGGGATAACACTCAACAAAAGAAAATTTTTATTTAACAAATCGAATTATATTTCCAGTCCGAATTATTTCGATAAAATGTAAAACGAAATTTCGCATTAAAATTGCTGACAAAAGCAAAAAAAAAAAAAAAAAAGTCACCTGCTCTAGTTATGTGCAAATCTGACCCGATTGTGTATATTTATCCAAGAGCTACCATGCAAATCTTCCTTGTTCCATTGATTTCTGGATGAAAATGGTGTGAAATACTGCCAGATTTAATGTATGTTTGTATGTTGGTACGAGGGATTTTTGTTTTTTTTTTGTATGATCGCTCTGTTGTTCCTTTAATCCTATTAAAATGTTCACTGAAATTTACGAATGAACTGTTAATGTGGGGGGGGGGGGGTGGGTGGGTGAAGAGACATATGTATTGATATGTATGGCAGTAGGTACCTAGGGATAGAGGGATGTAGGTATAATGACTTCGTGTAATTGCAGGGGATGATTGGTATAAATTGAAACAGATATGCAAAACTTTTACATTGAGAAAAATATTCGGCCTAAAATCAAATAAAATTAAATTAATTAAAATCTTATTTTTGAGGGGTATAGAAATAAAACCAGCAATGTCCAATCTAAGCATTTTTGAGTAAAAGCTCACATAAACCAGTAGCAAGAAATTGACTGGAACTGGATACTGTAACGAAAATTTATCTTTATATTAAGGGTGTCATCCCGTGTGAAGACCGTTTTTCTAGAGAATTTTTCCGGATTTTTAACTCAAAAATGAAAAGATACTGAGCTTTGAAATTTATACTATATATATATTTACGCACTATTCAAGTATATGTATAAATTTTTTCGGATAAAAATAATAGTATGAATTCAAGTTAGGCAGCTGGAACGGCACCCGTGTCAGAATCAGGCATCAAAATGGTGTCCATGATTCCGCCTGATTGGCTCATCAGAAATGAAAATTTCAAAAACATGTTAATTTGTAAGCAAATGGCTACCATCGAAACTAGGATTTTTTGAAAATATTGAAAATTAAATTTATATGCTTTTAAATATTAGAGCGTAAAATTTTAGGATTTTTTGCGATTATTTTGTTATGTAAAAAGACGAGGATTTAATATTTTTTAATAATCTTAGTTCCGACGATAGGTACATGTGTGCTGAATCTACCAATAAAATTTTAATGAAATCGATCGAACCGGTTTTGAGAAATCGTGGACACTAGTTACAAAAAGAACGCGTTTAAAAGTTCAGACGTGAATTAAACCATGAAATTTTGACTTGCCATTAATCAGCTATTCCCGGTCCATATAGGGGCCCTTCCTCTTGCTCCTGGAAGTCCCACAAGGTAGCATTTCTGGCCTCCATTGCTGCATCGCTGACGCGCCGCTCTGAGCCGACGATTCGGGCTTCATCGCGATGATCCACGTAATTTTGAGATTGTCGACCAATCGAGCATCCCATTCTATGCATTACGTTTAAAATGGTTCCGAAACCTTCGTTAAATATAAGGACAGCCAAGAATGTGGCTTTATTAACTATTTTAGTGCCCGAATGTAAATGTTTCAGAGCAAAGGTCCACATCAACGACTTCAATGACTCGTTGTTGTTTTGTGTCTCGGCTCCCAAACATCGTGTCAAAAGATTATCATTTGACCGGTCTTCCTAATAAATTGGTTTTACTAATTCTTGGACTTGCATCGACAAAGGTGCCGTATCATGGTGAAACTCGTTAAGCGTTCTCTTAGCTGCAGCCTGCTGCCACTGACACCAGCTGTTTTCGTGTGCTGGACAATTTTGATGTTTTTTCATCAGCCAAAGTCGCCCATACTTCTTTTTTCATATCTTCTATCGATTCGGGATGGCGACGAATCGCTAAGCTGTAGAATTTCCTCATCTACGTAATTAATTTATCTCTTAGTTTGCCCGCACCTTTACCGCCAATGCCTTTAGTATTTTTTTTTTTTACATTTCGAAGCCGCGTTTCCATGCGTTTCTCGACGTGTCCTACGCATTCTTTTTTTTTGTAACGACAGTGTCTCCGTTAGCTTTTAAAATTCCATTGAATGTTTTGCTGTCGCCATCACCAACGTACGTCGTATACTTTACGCCATGCTTTTCTTCCGACCGGAAAAACATTTTGAGTATAGCGTCTATCTCCATCTTACCGGAACTTCCAGTATGATTGACGGTGGTGCAATCAGCTTAATGGGATGCATACCATTCCTCGTACTCTGCTGGTTGACTATTTTTTTAATTTTTTCATTAAATTGCAGCCACCACAAAAGCTGCTCATGACCATTGCGTCTAACACTTTTCTTGAATATTTTCCGATTAACGTAGAAACTCCAAATAAAGAGGAAAAACTGTGTTTTTTCCACGTTCCATCCCCGGATACTGTCAATTCGAGCTTTGGATTTCCAGCTTCTTTATTCTGATTTTTTTTCTAGCGTGGCAGCAAAGGCTGTGTATATATTTTCCAATAGTGAAGTATATGTAGAGTTTCCAATATCTTGACACAAGTCCATTCCCAAGTAGCACCATATAGCTTAAAAGTCGTATAAACCTTCTGTGTGTCATATGACGTCGATATAACTCTGCATTACGACAAAATTGTCATAAAGTTAAGTCTTATAATAGTCACAATTAATTAGTTTTATAAACATCGTGAAAAAGTCTGTAAGTAAAGTAAATTAATTCAGCTATTAGAATGATTCATATACGTTAACTAAACGACTCTTCCTATTAGAGTAGTATTGCTGTCACAAAACAGACATAGTAACTATGTTACATTCCTAGTATGACCGAAATAAGACAGCCATACGCATAATGGTCGGATATACGTCGCATACTAGTTGGATGTAGTGAAGTTTTATCCCGACTGTTTTAAGTCTAATCGCTAATATTTCTCACTAGTATACCACTAATAAGTTACAATACGACATAAATGTCAAAATGGGCTCAAACAGGAAGGCTTTTAGACATTCTTCCACTTATTACAGGCGATTCATTAAGCGTTTAAGGTCAAAACGAGATATAGGTAAGAACATTACTTTGATTTCAAAACAACAAAATTATAGAGATTATTTCTATTCATAATTTGGATAATGAACTGTGCATATATGGGAGAGAAATACTGGCACTAATTGACTTTTTTGACACACCATTCAAATCATCTCGAATAAATATATACTCCAGCTTGATTACACAAATAATATCACAAAAAGGACCTCGTTAATTCACATTTAATTTTTTTTTCAGACTTTGGTATTGTACTTATTGTAACTATTATTAAATCGTAAAACTAAAAAAATTCAGAGTTGAAAAAAAAGAACAAAAAACTCCACAGTAACTAGTCCTCTCTGGTATTTAATCTAAAAGTAAAATAAATATTTTTCCAAAAGCAGATTCAATTTAAATTTTTAAATGTACCTTTTCTTACGTGATTGAACATTTCTCTTTGAAGAGCATCGAAGCTTTGTGTCATCCAGGTCGAGAATAGCCCTAGCTTTTGCATACTTTAAAATTCTAGTTTTAAAGAACTTTTCATTATCAATATAAGTAAAAGTTATGTCAGCCTCATAGACAATATCGTGAAAAAATTTAATCGTATTTTTCAAAGAAACAAATGCCATAACTTTGTCTTTAAACATTTTAACTATCGCGAAAAAAAAAACGACGCCGCAGGCACGAGGTATGGAAGTAATCTGTCAAACTTGTATCAGTCGCGTAAAGATCGGAGAGAAGGCACAGACAGTAACGTAATATAAGAGTCGTGCAAGAGTTGTTTATTAGTCATATTTTCTAATTTAAGACTGAAAACTATCTCAAATACAACTAAAGCCATATACAAGCTTCTTGAGCTGTATATAGGTACGTCGCTATGCAGTCACAAATAAATACGCCATATTGTTATGGATAGAAAATCAAGAGAATTAAAAATATGAGAATTTTTTTTCCATTTACTAAGATTTTCAATTCCATTTATCGGTTAAGTTGCAGTATTTTTAATGTGGAAAATTTAGGGATCTGATTCACATTGCTGAAAATACATTTTGTAGCCAAAAATAATTTTATGTAAATTTCAATAAAGGATTATGTAGACTTATATTGTGATAAATAGAAGGCCCGTAATATTTACGCACCTATTTTACAAAACTACACAATAAAGTTTTCTCCGCAATACATTTCAACTTTTACGAGAAGAAATCCAATTCAATTACAAAAATAACAAGAGTATTATATCACTGTATTATAAATATTATACTTAGGATTGTTTTTGTAAAAAGCTTTTATAGTTTCTAGATGGAGATAAGTTTGCATCTTAATTTTGACTTTCAAAGGACCAAAAAGTTTCATGAAAGTTATTACAAGGTTTTACTATTGTATGCAATTAATCAATCATGCCGAAAACGTAATGCAGATGCATAAAGGTCTTAAGCGTGTTAAATTGTCAAATTTACAACCGTCCTCTGATACTTGTTTGACTTTATTTATGTTGTGAAGAAGTCATTTTACGATTTTTTTTACGATTCCCCATTTTAGTTATATGAACGTTTTGTATATGATTTAATCACGTCGTAAGTGTAAGTCATTATGACTATGGTCAGTCCTAAGAAAGTGACACGACTTTCTTATGACTCGATTGTGCTACTTGGGTTAAACTGCAGAATATATTTACTCCTTCGTGACCAATTCCTAATAAGCGCACAGCAAAAACAAAGCGGCGATTGATCTCACATGCATTTTGAATCATAGGACACGAGTTTATCACTTTTTGTTGATTGCAGTTGCACGATACGATCATTTTAAATCCTAAGCCTCGGAAAGACGACTGTGTAAAGGTCACCTCACCTTTACATTCTTTCCATACTACATTTGCAGAAATAGCTGAGAATACAGATGCAAACTCTAAAATGCAGTATGCAAAACTCGGAGCGAGAGGTACTTCCACGTTAATGCTTTCTCGCAGTTTTTTCGCCGATGCCGATGTAAATTCGACATCTTTTCCAAAGGAATAACGATTTCCTTGAAATTTTCTTTTTTTCTTCTGTCACCATGAGCATGGCTGCCTTGAAAGCCCTTCCTGTCATTCATTGCAAAATTGAAGCACACGTACAGAAAAATATTTTGATTTCAAGGACTAAATAGCTGTTACGCTGTCGACTGCCAGAATGAAACT
The DNA here is from genome assembly GCA_963930735.1 of Dioctria linearis. Classification (NCBI taxonomy): domain Eukaryota; kingdom Metazoa; phylum Arthropoda; class Insecta; order Diptera; family Asilidae; genus Dioctria; species Dioctria linearis. The sequence continues at coordinate 50,789,376 of OZ005741.1, read as the reverse complement.
AAACTAACCGTACCTAGAAAATAGCTCTTAGCCCATTCGCTCGACCGCGCTAAAATCACTTTACCTCTTTACTCTAGACATACTCTAGATTCATTTTATGCAAAAAAAAAAAAAAAAATCGATATTTTTCAAATTATCACACGGGATAACTCCCTATTAATAAGCATTTATCAAACTCTTAGTTTAAGGTACCTAGTGATTTAAATATACTGCAGGTAATAAATAGTGTTATTAACTAAAATGTTACAGACATAGCTAATTTGGCGCACTTTGTTTCTTTCAAAATTGGACACGGCTCTGGTTTTGAAAACAAAGTTTTATAAGAAATAAGGAAAAACACTTTATTATAAGAAAATATAAATAAATAAAAAACATAAATTAAATTTTATAAAACAAAACAACGAATATTGCATATGTTAATAAGGAATGTACCGTTATATCCATTTAAGTACAACTATAAATACTTTTTAAACAGAAGTGTCTGCTTCTACCTTTTGTTCACACAGGCTGTCTTCAACTTGTTCATCTCCTGTTCTTGCAACTTCAACTTGTTCATCTTCAGCTCCTTCTTTCTCAACGACGTTCTTGTAGTATTGTAACGGTTCGTCTTTCCTCCAATTCTCTCCAAAATTATTTTTATTTTTTAACAAAGTCTTCACATCCTGAATTCCATTTTAACCTTTCATATTTGATTGGAGCTCACTTTTTTCCATTGGTGAACAATATTTCCTTTAAATTAACCACCGACATCAGTCCTGTAGTTTGACTCTCCCCGGATATTACAATAGACCCAGAGTTAGTCCTTTTAATAAACTATCGTTTCGTCTGGTTAAATTTAAAATGCTAAGCAGAGAGGGGAATTTGAATATTTCCGAGGACATTTCTTTGCAATTGTAAATCTTTGTTTCTGTTCCATGTCGAATAACTGCGCCATGCGTTTTGAATATTTCTAAATATTCGTCCGGGTGAATGATGGTTTCCTTCCTTCTGATGACTTATTCGATGCGGCCAAAAACCCGATCAGGAGAGATAAACAAGTGCCCCATAACAGGAAAAATTAAAGTAAAAGTTAAATATGTCTCGCCGCATCATAAGAAAGCCAATAGAAGACCATCGTCATCATATTGCACAATTCTTATTTTGTCCCCCACAGCCGTCTGGCACAAATTTCACTTCTTGGACATTGCTCGGAATTTGTGTATTGCATTACTTCCCTTTAGGCGCATCTGTTTCCTTCCAAACATATTTGGAAAACATTCTGTTTAGTTAGACCATCCTTAGAGGTCCAACAACACATCGTAAAATTATAGTAATATAAATTGTCATAAATAATAAGCTGCCTGATCCGGTACCTTAGGCAGTATTAAAATTTTTTGACAGTCATATAAGAAAACATAGTACAGTTATCCTTTTTTTTGTGGCCCGTCCCTCTAACTCGTACACGAATTTGTCTGTCTGTATATTTATTTATATATTTCTTTTTTACTATTTTCGACACTCTCGTAGACCCACTTTTTGTCATCACAGCGAGCTGAAATTTGGCACACAAGTTCATGTCGGGTGACAATTGAATATATCAACCGAACCGGAAATTTTCATGGAAAACCCGGAAAATCGGGAAAAATCATTTGAAAATTTGGTACAAATTTGATTAGTGATAAATCCGTTTCAGGAAAAATGCAGAGTTTTCCGATTTTTCAGAAAATAATTTCCGGAATTTTCCGACTTTCCCGGCAAATTTTCCGGTAAAAATGTTTTCTAAATTATGCAGGATCAAGTTCCCTATCAACTGGCATCAATACTTTCTCTCCGACAATGGTGAAAACTTGCAGAAAAAATCGAGGAAAATTCATGTAAAACGCTTTTCCGGAGTTTTTCAGACCAAGAAAGCGTTGAGCGTTTTGCAACCTAAGACAAAGTCGTAGAGCGAAATGAGTTGCATAAAGTTGCTTTTGTGGAAAACTCCATGGAAAACCCTGAAAAGCGGGAAAATCATCGGATAAATTTTCATCGATATGATTAGTGATAAATGCAGAATTTTCCAATTTTTCTGGAAAATTTTCCGAAAATTTCCGGAATTTTCCGACTATTCCGGAAAATTTTCCAACAAAAAAGTTTTATAAGCTATGCGGAATCATGTTTTTTTCGTCCTACTGGCATTAATACTTTCTCTTCAATAATCATGAAAACTTGCAGGAAAAATCGAGGAAAATTCATGTAAATTTTTAAAAAATTTCAGAATGATAGTAAAAGTCTGTGGAAAACATGGAAAATCGGGAAAAGTCATGTTATATGGGATCAATTTGGAATACAGCTAAAAAGCGCTGTTTAAAACATAATTTGAATTTCAGAAAACCATTGCAGTACTTCAATGATTTGATACTCGACAAATTTTTGTCTTCGGATCGGCACCAAACATGACTTAAAAATTGTTTTAAAATATCTCCATGCAGCACGTAATAACAATTTAGTTAACGTGAAAAAGGCAGAAAATAAAATAAGTAAAAAACGAGTTTTCAAACAAAACTGAGGCCAAGCCGCATGAAAAAGTAGAAAGTAAACTTTTCTTCACACACAGAGGTGGACTCAGATTTTATTCGCTGACAATCACCGATACATTCAGTATGATCAATCAGAGGTAATAAGTGATTTGATTCATGAAGAGAAAGAATATTCAAGAGAAATGTCCCAATCAAAAAATCTGAGTCCACCTCTGTGTGTGAAGAAAAGCTTATTTTCTACTTTTTCATGCGGCTGTGACAATATACTTTATATTATACGCTCTATATTATATCAAAGCTGTAAACAAATTTTTAATAATCAAAAGGAATATATTTTTCGTCGCCTTCATGACACTGAGAAATTAATCTTTTGAGATGTAGCAATTTTGGGATTTATCGTTTTTCCAGTATTTGAGCTCATTCTTGAAAACGAAAACCGGGAATATCTTATAAATTGGTAAGGTAATAGCGGTAAGATTTTTACCGAATAACAGAATATAGATTTGATTTTTCTGAGTTCCATATGACTACGGCAGATCAAAATAGCCAAAAAAACCAGATTGGCGATTGGCACGACAGCGACTAGTAAATTCTAAATAATAAGCTAAATTAAAAAAATTATTGTTCATTTGCTTATTTCACTACCTCAGAAGCATAACACTGTATGTGCACAATCATGGTTTTGGAGGAGAGCTATTTTTGTGCAAATTTTTGGTTACAGTGAAATTCAAAACGAGATAAACTTAAGACCACACAAGATATTTACCAAATATTTTTATTAGTTGAACATATATTTATTTAGGAACATGGTGGGTTGATTCGATTTAGAATTCTTTTGTCTTTTTCACTATTTTACTATGATACACTTACATCAAAATGCTTCTAAGCTTAAACATAATTGGCGTCATAACTGGGACAACATACATCAGTAAACAGAGCAAAAGTAATGATTTCTAATGGTTTAATAGAAAATAAAAAAATAAACCATGCATCATTCAATAATTTTTTACATTACATATAAGTCTTAATCTAATACAAGATCGTTCTCATTGTTGGATCCGTGTCGCAAATTTTTATAATAATTTTTTATTATGGGATCAGATACCCATTGAGTTAATGTTATCAAGTCCTTGTATTTCAGCGTACTTATTTTCCTATCTGTTGAATTTACAACAGATATGATTCGTGGTAAATTGATGTTTTGCCTCTTGTTTCGACGTAAATCTATCTTGAAAAAGTTATCTTGCTGAAACGAAGTCTTGTAGAAGAGTATTCCATTACGTTGTTTTTCTACTTTTAGCCATACACATTTCGAAATGGAAAAAACCTCTCCGTCAGAATTCTAGCGCCGGCTGCTGAATTGCTTCTCCAAAGACTTAAAATCCCGGAAATTTACAAGTCGCATGCTGTGTACGATGAGTGGATCTTTTGTCTTGCACACTCGTACAAACTGCGCCCAGTCTCGTGGGATTTCAATATGGAAGCTCGAAAGTTTATTCTTTTTTCTTTCTATTATGGAATGGATTGAGTCCGCTTCCAAGTGTGTATGCCCGAGAAGGAGATATTTTTGGTTTATTACCTTGATATTTGTGAATTCTAGCAGCCAAAAGAATGCATATATCATGTAAATGTTCTTAATCTGTCCAGCACAATTATCTGATCATATGGTTAGTTCTTCGGTTTGTATGTCTTCATTTGCCTGTCCCCCAGGAGTGACTGTTTCGTTAGCAGCAGTAGTTCGTATTTCAGTGACCCAATAGTTCAAAATCCATTCTGTAAGGCAAGAAGCTACTTCATTAGCGCCACGGCCACCTTGCGTCTCGTCCCACATCATACAGCGTCAAGGATTGTTTCATTTAATTTCCACAATTTTCTCAAATAAAAAGATTCGCAGTTCGTAAGTAAAGGCGTCGGAAGGCACTTCTGCATATCCATCATAATAACTCTTTGTCTTCCACTAGATTGTTTAGATTCATGCTTGTCGATCTTTTTCGTAGCATAGCTTAGTGAAGCATCATCAAGGTGGGATTTCTTTTCGTCTTCGATACCACGACATGCCGAATCATTAGCATGCTCCGATCTAACCATGTATTGGTCACACTTGTCGCATATGCCTTTGTTTCGAGAGTGAAACGACAGATTAAAATTTTCATTGAATGTTTTGCGATACAGCCATTCCTTACCAATCTGGTTTCCCGGTACATTGGTGTCTTTGCACTTCTGAATATACAACGAATACATTTTTGAAATGTTCAGTTCAGGACCGAGATAATTACGCAAGCTGCCATCGCTAGAATAGTGCGATGAGTATGAAGGGAAAGACGAAATGTGGTTTTTTATCCCGGTAATAACAGGTTCAGTTATGTTTGTGTTTGAATTTTTTTTCTTAAGTGCCGTGCTTACAAATTGCTCCGAAATAGAGAAAGTTGCCAAAAACATTTTTTTTTCTTGTGTTTGAGCGCTTCGAAGCCAATCCATCACTTCGCTTTTGAGGTCTGTCCACAGCGTCGACATCAATCGACGAAACTAAAAGTTGTCTCCTTTATTCCCAAGACGGCATTTTCCAAAATTCCTGGAACTGTGTTTGCCTCTCATCTTCGCTAATTTTGGTGTAACACTTTAACCTGCACGTATTAGGACAAGGTGGTCTAATAGTTTTCTTTTCTATTATTTTCTCACTTTTATTTGAGGCCGATTTGTACTCTTCGCCTATAAGTCTTTTCTTTTTTGCTTGGGCCCTCTTCCAACCTTGTTGATTACAAACCCTTTTCTTGGACTTTCGGCTTGTTACATTTTGATCAGCACATGCAGGAGATGGGGCAACGGTAGCTTGACTCGTATTAAGACAACTGTCATCTTCTGCCGGAGCTGGAAGAACACAAGCTTCCACAGCATAACTTTGAGTAAGCGCATTCTCTATATTTAATGCTGGAGCTAGAGAATTCATTCGTTTATTGATTAGATGTGTAATGTGAATAAACCATTATGCTTACCTTCGTCCTGAATGAGCTTTCGAGCCATGTTAACTAGCTGGCGGCTCCTGGTAAAACGCGACATTTTTCACTTTAGTGTTATTTAAAATACACAATTTCTCTCTGCGAAGTGTATCACAAGACTGAGAAACTGACTAATTACGCACAGCATTCTATGTCACCTAACAGTACTAATAAAAAACAAACACGTGGCGAAAATCATACTAAATTTTAGATACATACAATAATATGCCCCTGAGGCCTTACATTAAAGTATTATTGCGAAATTACGAATCATGTTACGGTAAGTGCAGTTACAGTATTCTGTATGTACTCCGATTTTAAAATTACGAGTGTACTAAAATTGTAAGTATCCGTACAACGTTGTGCTTCCAACAATCAACTGTTACTTACCGCATTATACACTTGGCTATCTCATTCATTTGATTAGATACGGAAATCAGAGTAAAATGCTTCGAAGCAGAACTATTTGATGATCATTTTGGTATAAGTAACTCAATTTCGCCAAAAAATGCTACATACAGTGTTATGCTTCTCAGGTAGGGATTTGGATCCGACTGCACGATTTTGTCATCAATAACATATTTCAAGCCATCTCTTCTCTAAAGTAATTATCTCCTATCCAACTTGAAATTCCACTCAAGAATTGATGGAAGCACAAATAAAACCACCTCCAGTTGAAACAAATACAGCGTTGATCTATCATAAGAAAAATATTATTCATATGAAGAAAATCAACGTTATACATGCTATCAGTATAGAAGATCGGTTTTCAAGATGGCCGACCTCGAGACTTTTGAACTAGTAAGGCTGTCTCCTGGATAACCTTCTGTAGTGTCTTCCAAGAATGTCAGGTCTCGGGTTACTGGGGTGTTGGTTGAGGTATTTGACGCCTCTCGCTAGTATTTCTAGGTCCCATAGAATCATTTTTTCAATTGCTTCCTTTTCTTATTGAGCGTAGCTACACTAAAAGTGGCGAACGAGCAACACTGATGTGTGACGTCATAGCCCAAGGAACAATTTTAGCAGCTATATTGTTGCGAAAATTGAATCTGTGTTTTAAAAGGGCTTTATGATGGATTCCTTTTTAGTATTTTCTGAGTAGCTCTGTTTGTGAAGTGCTTAATTCTAACAGATACAATTTTATATACCTATTCATAGTAGGTAAATCTATCTATCGGACATTTTTATACCCTAGATGAAATCTATAGGGGTATACTAAGTTTGTCATTCCGTTTGTAACACCTCGAAATAGTGATGGTAGAACAAAATGAATTGGACACCCACGCATAATATTAAAAGTTATTTCGATTTTTGCATGTCCGTCCGTCCGTCTGTCTGTCTGTGCGAACGATAGCTCGAGAACGCGTTCACCTAGAAAGCTGAAATTTTGTACACGGACATTAAAAAAACAATTAAAATTAAGTTCGAAAATGAGACAAATCGGGCAACTCCTTCGTGGGGTTGCCATACAAAAATTTCGTTTTCAACGATATATTTGGACACTACCTGAGAAAATGTGAAAATTAATTCCACGCGGTCCCTACTCTCTCCTGCCTGTTTGGTAGTTCTAGAGTTAACAATTAATTAGCTTCTCCTCGCAAATATTCCACAGATTTTTACTTCCCAAATTCTAGAATCACTTTTTTCATCGATTAAATAGCACCTTCAGTTACGACAAATTTAATAATTGATTTTTCATTCATTAAAAACGCGAGTGAAATCAAGAGCTCACCCAAACCTATCCCCAGTACTCACTGGGCAAAAGCTCGTTTATTACCAACTGACCTTAGAATTGTCAGTCGTGTCTAGTGAAAACTGATTTTACTCCCTTGGAACTTAATTTCTAATTTCGGAAATTTTATTTTCATATACAACCCTTAGTAATCTTCTCTCTCGCCTCCTTAATATAATTAATTATAAGCACAACACACGCAAAGTAAATAAATACGAAATGAGAATGAAAATGCTTAAGTCCCCCATCTTGTAAAAACTGAATGAATTTTGTTGTATCCAGTACTAACCCCGAATATATGAAAGGAAGAATCCCATCATCTCGTATGTATCTAATCCTAAGATAGACAAGGGAGGAGAGTAGTACTTCATTAGCGTAATGGATTTAAGACATGAAAATACTTTCGTTTAAATCAAATCAAAGGGGAGATTACTGTAAAAGTGGATTTTATCTGATATTTTAGACAACTTTGCAGACTTAAGCTGAGGATAAAGAAAAACGAAGCAGAAATTAGAAAAAAAAAAAAAATTTGGTAGTAAAATTCAGTTCAAAATTTTTTCGAAATAGTTATAAGTAAACAATGAAAATGTAAATTGGAATTTTAGAAGGAGATGGAATCTTTTGAAATCTTGGGGTGTGGGTGTGGGGCCATTTTTAGTATTAGGGGAGCATGTTAACGGAATTATTTCGTAATTAAAGATTTCAGGACAGACCTTTTTATATTTTAAATGATTTCTCTTGTTTGCATAAATATGTCAACGACATTAATACCAAGAACCCTAAAAAAATATCTGCCAGCAAATCCAATCCGTTATTTAACCTAAAAATTTCCCATTCAGTTCTGCCAAATTGGTTAGTATTTGAGCGTTGAAATTGGTGCTTTGAATCTAGAATTTCGAGTCGAGATGTAATTTTGTTCTTAAGTCTGGAGTTAGAAGTGCTGCCTTTACATAGGGTGTTTCCTCCATAGTGGTCAGTAGAGCAGGAGGTGGTAGTCCTCACCTAGGCATACAAAAAAATATATGGTTGTGGTGGTGGGGGGGGGGGGGGTATCAACCATTTCGAAGTTGCAGTTTTTCAAAACATACTCTGTATTTTAAAAAGTAGGGTCCAAGAAGTAAACATTAGAGGTTGAAGTTCGTATCCTCGAGGGCCGATGGACCTTTTTCGGTTAAAATAACGTAAACTAGACTTAAGAATATAACCTTAAAGGCTACTCTCTTTTAAAGTAAATGAGGAAGGAAATTTAACTTAATAATTCCTTAAATTAGGCCATCAAAGTAATCTTGGCTTTGTAGTTAATTATTAGGGAAAAATAACGTAACAATTCCATTTTAATTTACCTCATCGGAATGAAGAAAAATAGGAAAATAAATAAAGATAATTTCCTAAACCTGAGGTAAATTTCCTTACTTTTTACCTAAATTTTACTTAATTTTAGGTCAAATTTAAGGAAATGTATAGACTTTGTATTCCCAAATTCAAAGCAAGATATCGTAAATATTCCCTAGATAATTCCCTATTCGATTGCGTTCGGTTCGCCCTCAAAGTCCGCATTTCTAGAAATGTTAACCTCAAGGTAAATTGGACTAAATGGGCACCTTTAGCGAAATCCCTAATATAGTTGAAATTACGTAATAATACAACCAAAAATTAAAGTTCTTTTACATTTGTGTCGATTCAGTATCACTGGAATTAATGAACTCCTCCCATTGACTCGCTCCATCAAGATAACAAATATTGCCCCTTTGTATTTACGACACATTTATATCGGAACCAGTAAGGGATCCCAGTTAGGATCCCAATCGTATCAATAAAAGAGGAAATCTTCAAGGGCGCCTATCAGAAGGCAAGCCTCCAGTGGACCAACCGGGATACTGTCGTATTTCGAGCCAATTGTGGCCTGCATATTTCAGGAAGAGGACAAGGGAGCTGCTTAATGGTAGCAGAACAAACACCAGGAATCTAGTAGGGGTCCTTATGGGTACCTGGGCCATAGGTGACCACGCCAGAAGACTGGGGATAGCGGCGGACAATTTCGGCAAGAGCTGTAAGGACTCGGAGGAAATTGAATCCGTCCAACACGTGCTTTGCGAATGCTCCGCTATGATGAATAAAAGAAGTAGGCTACTTGGTGGCTACTTCGTTTCAAGCCTGGGGAAACTACAAAATAACGAATTTAGATGTTTCCTGAGTTTTCTGAGAGAATCAGGATGGATCTAGGTAAAGAATCTTGGAGATATCTTGAATTCCCCAAGGGAAGCAGGATTGATCTGGGGCGGCTTGAAAAGGTTATCCCATGGGGCCTAGGAGCACAATGGACCCACTAGAGGTCTAAGTGAAGCAGTCTAGTTGTATTGCGGAACCCCTCTTACCTAACCTAACCTATCCTAAGTGTCTGGAATATCATTTGCATCTTATTTAAGCCAATACACTTGATTATTTCCGTCCCAACCATGCGGAATACACGGATATTCAACTGCGTGCGTTTGTATCTAAATCACATGGTATACACTATTTTTTAGATGTACATAAAATATAGGAGTTAGTAATATCGAGATTTATTTACCGTCTCGGTTTCTTTCAATTTTCAAATATCTTTTGTCTATTTAAGGGGGAATACCAGTGAACAGAAAACTCATATCTTTATCCTATCCACGACTATAATGGTTTGAGCATGAGAAAAACAGTTATTTGTGCTTTATGCTTTTAAGCTCTATATCCTTTGCTCAGGTAATACAGATACTACTAGCGCAGACTATATACAGATGGAGATTTGGAAGAATTTCTTTTCTGCTCACCACTCACACAACCAGCCCGCGGCAATGTCCCACGCACACACCACGTATATTGTGGTAGGATCAGAGTCAGTAATGAAGCAGGACGAGCTCATGGGTCGTGCATGGGTACATCATAGGAGCAGCAGAGTTAGTTACAGTCAGTCATCAATTAGGGTGATGTTGCTACATTAGGAATATATCGGAAAGAGAAATAATATTAAAAATTTGTGTGCGTTTTCGCGATGAGCTCTGTGTACATATAAGAATGCATCCAATCTGATTCATATACATCCTTTTCTGCCTTGTTGTTTGTTTGCTTTTTGCACATCTCAGTTTTAGTTGTAGTTTTGAATTTTTTTTATTTCCTGGATGAAATATAATAGGGTATTACTAGATTTGTCATCCCGTTTGCATTGTAGCCATACAAAAATTTTGTTTTTCACTATATATTTAGGCACAACCTGAGAAGGCGTCAATGTAGAGAGCTGAAATTTTGTGCATGGCGTTTTCATAAAAATAGTTTATACAATTTAAAAAATTAACTAAATTGGGCAACCCATTTATCGTGTTAATATGAAAAAAATCTACATGTAATAATGATTTTAGAGTTTTAATTCTTAAATCATATTTATTACTCTGAGTTACAAACGGTTTTTTGTTGTTCTGATAATAAAAACAACTAAACATTTTGACTATCAGAGCCAGGTATTCAAAATATCAACTAATGAAATAAATAAATAAAAAAAGAAAACAAATTTTATCTGACATACCTCTCTCTTCGCCTCTTTCGCCCTTAGTTTGAGTGCTTCTTTTTTTGAGCATCTTCCCATACCTTCCCTTATACATATATAAAATAAGTTATAAGGTTTATGAAAAATTGCAAACTGGACTATGCACACAATACACGAAGTTAAGTATTTTTTAATGTCCACTAGAATTTTATACAAAACAATTTAATAAGTTTCTCTGTACACTGTTTTTAAGTAAACTATAACACAGGAAAAACTATAGTTTTGTGAAAGGAAAAGCCACAAATAAAAATAAAAATTTTCACAAGCAATGTTGTTATATGTACATGCAGAGTAATATATTCATGTGGCTCGCGGCACTGCAAAAAGAATATTTCGTTTACTTTATCCCAATCTGTTATTAGGGTAGCGTGTAGTGCAGATGACTCATATCCAATTCCAATAATTTTTTTTCTTCAGTTTTTGTGCACACCTCTTATTGGTGAAGATATTCGTAAATGGTTTCTTGCATATACCAATCATTTATCAATGGTATACGTTGTATACACCCTTCAAGCGAACTACTTACCTGCTCCAGTTGTAAAAAAAAAAATACACATGTTAATACTCAATGCTGTAAATGTCGTAAAATTACGAATTTTCTTAGTTATCGAATTCAAAAAGTTTTTGTAAAATTACGCACACGATTGCAAACAATGCAATGAAATGTGTAAAAAATATAAATGAATTATTATCTATATTTCTAAAGTAACCCTCTGATTAATGCGGTAGTCAATTTGTCGAATCCGAAATAACCAGTGATGAAATATTTGATAATAATGAAAATTTGTACTTTTTTATATCATCATCTGAATGAAGAACTAAATCAATCTGTAATGGTCCTATCAGTTTTTCTCAACTCGTCTGAAAATACTATGCCATAGTAAAAGTTTCTATGAAATCATCGTAATTTTAAGTAGGTAAGTAAAAAAAAATTCTAAGACCAATTCTTGTGGTACCCTGGATGAATGCTTCCATTTTCTATCTTTTATCTGTAAAATTAAATTGAAACAAGTAAAAAAATTAGATTTGGTCTAAGACCAATTCTTATGATATACGTTACATGAATTCCCGTATGTAATTTCGTATGGTAATCAATCTGTACAAGTAGGGTATAAAAAGAAAAAAAATAAATTCTGAAAAGACCAATCAATTTCAAAACTTCATATATTTTCAATATTTCAATAAATATTCAATTATACTGAAGTTGTGATAACGTCTGCAATTTTACCATGTGTCTATTTATATATATTTATGGATAGCCTTCGTCATCATCATCACATTCAGGCTAATTTTCCAGTTCACACTACTTGAAAATTATCCTAAATTTAGTTATACTGGTTATTTACAATTTCATAAGATAATCTGCAATCGCACTAGCACACTCGCAAAGCACACGTCCGCACGCCATAATTTTCTTCCAATGTATCAGTCACAATTCATGTACATTGTATAAGCTTTCTGCCCCACGCGCCACCTAGCAAAAGTTTTGCATACGAAAGACAAGTGTGGCTATGAAAGTACCACACAAAACAGCAAGTGTGTCCATGATAAGATCTTTTATTGACAATAATTGTATTATTTTATTATTACGCTGTAAGCATAAGTTTTTTTGCATTTTTTATGCAAAATCGAGTAAATAACATTACAATGTTTAATTTTAGACACTTTTTATCATTTGCTTCACATTGGAACGCTGTTAAAACTTTAATCGAAAAGTGTTCATTTTGTCATATTTTGTTTAGCTAAAATATTAGCCCAAAAGATCCAAAAAAGAAAACGTAAAAAAGTTATCTCATCCTTTTATGACACAACTTTGGATTTATATCAAAATCGGGTCATCAATGACATTCACTTAGCTGGAAAGTGGTGCAACAGATGACAGTTTTTAACAATTTTACAAATTTCAGATAATTATATAATAATTTCTAGATTAATTTTGAGAAATTTGCTACACTTATCTCACGGATTGGACCTTTATCTAAACATTAAAATTTATTTGGAATAATAAGACACACCTGTTCTCCAGATATCGGGTGCAAGCCGAAGCTTAATTTTCAATTTTCACTGGTATTCCCTCTTAAGGCGAAATTCCATAATTTAGGTCGAAATTACTTTATGGAAAAAAAAAATTATCATTGCTTTTGAACACAAAATTATCTAAACAGGGATTTTTGGCTTGACATCTAGGAAAGTCATCGTAAAAGGAAGAATTTTAAGTCAAACTAACTTTTAGGTGGAGAGATGTAATATGCGCCATTTTTATTTAATAAAACAAAGGCTGCCAAATTGTATTAAAGGAATGAATACAAAAATTGCATAATTACTTCAAAAACTACTCGATTGATTAAATACAGAACGATTAAAGATAATTCAAATTAATTTCAAGCTTCTAAATGGCAAATCATAGAATAATTAAAATAATTAATTTAATTAAGCACTTAGTAGCTGAGGGAATTAGTTTTCGATAAGTCCATTATTTCTATACCTACTTATTTTATTAAAGTAATTCTTTTCATTATCATTCAAATTAGAGTTGTGCCTGTTAATAATATTTAGATTACTTACTAAGAAAAATATGCACCCACAATTCTTATAAAATGAAATTCCCTCTGCATTAACACAGATGTTAACATCACTTAAACTAGATACAATATAGGTCGAGATTAAGGAAAATTTACGTAAATTCAACGTAAAATTTATATTAAATTTTACCAAATCAAGGAATAGTGTCCTCTGCCCTATAGGGAAATATTCCTTGCGTAGAACTGTTTCTTGGGGGGTGTTTAGAAGTTCAAAGTGGGTTTTAGAGATTTTCGAAGAAATGTGACCTCCTAGCGGAAAATTTTCTTCGCAATAGTTGTAGATAATACAAAAATCTAAAACTTTGATAAAAGCCATCATTCAACATAACCTCAATATTTCCGAGAAATAGGCGAAAAGCCGATTTTTCGATTTGTAATTTTTCTCTCGAAAGGACAGGGTGATCGTTATAATCAAGATATGATGGCAATTGAACATCGTTATCAGGGTATAAGCAATTAGAGAATGATGAGAGACTATATTTGGGAGATAATACGAAAATTATTAACACGTTGAGCGCCACATGCCCACCGGTGGCCATTTTTGTTCTTACGCGAGTGCCTACGTGCCCACCGGTGGACATTTCTGTGGCAGCTGTTAGGACCGTAGTTGTTATTCGTTTTTTCCTGTGTAACGGTTTGGTGAGTCGGCGGCCTACTTTTTCAATTCTTGTATTTTTCAAATAATTTTGTTACTGATTTTTTTGTGATCCGACCGGGTGGTCACTTGGTCCTACAATGTAATTTTACGCTTTGGGACCACATGCCCCCCCCCCCCTCCTAACACTTTTTTTTTACTTTATAAAGCTTTATTATTTTGATACAGGTATAAATTAAGATGGCTGGAAGATTTTTAACCGACCAGGAACTTGATGCAGTACTTGAAAGTGAAGATTGTGCTGCGTTTTCTGATGGTTTCTTTGCCGACAGAGACTTTTTACCAGAGGAAACTGATTCGGAAAGTTAGGAATTCAGTAAAGTAGATGAAGCAAATTGTAATATATCAGATGATTCCGATTATGTCGTCCCGCTTGCAAGTCTGATAGGTGACCGGAAGTGGAAACCTGTTCGTGGAGAAAGACTTATATTTGATGTTTCACCTCAAAACACTGGAGTAAATCCTAATGTTGCAGCCTCGTTTGCAGGAAAAGATCCAGTTGACTTTTTCAACCAGTTTTTGGATGACGAGGTAATAGATTTATTTGTATCCGAAACGAATAGATTTGCACCTCAAAATATGGCTGCTGCAGCAAACCAAACCCAAAGAGCAAAACTTGCCAAGTGGGTTGACACCAATCCTTCAGAAATGAGAAAATTTCTTGGAATTATTATATGGATGGGACTTCTTCAAATTCCTGATCTAAGGGATTATTGGTCGACAAGTTTCGTATATCAAAACTCGATTCCCGAAATCATGAGCCGAAATAGATTTGAAATAATCTTGGGTATGTTTCATGTCTCTAATAATGAAGAGCTAGTGAACCCAGATAATCATCTTCGTAAAATATCCAACTTCCTGAATATACTTCAAACTAAATACCAACAGACTTACACTCCAGAAGAAGTGATTTGTATTGTAGGAAGCAACGTTCCATTCCGTGGAAGATTGTCTTTTAGACAATACATACATATCAAGAGGCACAGGTATGGAATTAAGGTGTTTTAGTTGTGCGTTGCTATAGGTTACACCTGGGCATTTAAAGTGTACGCTGGTAAAGAAAAGTCAGATGAAGTGGCTGTTTCCGAAAAAGTTGTCACTGACTTAATGAACGGTTTTTTTGATAGTGGAAGGACCCTGTATACGGATAATTGAAATACTAGTATATCATTATCAAAAAGGCTGATTGATAGAAAGACACACCCATTAGGGACCCTGCGGAGAAATAGAAAGGGCAATCCTCCAGAAGTGATAAAAGCAAAGTTGAACAAAGGTCAACTTATTGCTCGACAAAATAGCGATAAAACTGTAGTACTAAAATTGAAAGACAAACGTGATGTCCTATTGCTTAGCACCAAGCACGACGATTTCGTGACAACTTTTTTTAAAAATAGGAAAGGAATGCTCCGAGCCTACAATGGTTTTGGACTACAACAACGGCAAGACATTTATAGACTTATCTGACCAATTGGCCGCATACGCAACTTATGTCAGACGTACAGTAAAATGGTATAAAAGATTAGAGTGTTCCATTTAATTACTGCAATCATAGTTGTAAATGCCTTGCACTTATTCAACAAGGTAAATAATAGAAAACTTACCATTACTAAATTGAAGGAATCACTTGTCTTAAGTCTACTGGAATCTTCAGAAATGCCAATACCTGTTTCATCATCTTTAAGAGAATCCTTAAGACAGTGTCATATCTTAAAGGAAGTTGAGGGTTATTGAAGAAGATTTAGCTCATGTTATGAATGTCATAAAAATATTTTTGTTTTACATTATGAAGTTTATTTTGTTCCCTTGATTTATTTTGTTTATATATAATGTTACTATAACTGTGAAATATTATTGATATAAACATATTTCTAATTTGCCGTCAAACTCTTATTATTTTCCATTAAAAACAAAAACCAACCATTTAAATGATCCAACTTCTCAAAATTTGCAAGTGTCCAAGTGGAGCATATTTACATCCTGGGACCAAATATTCAGGTAGGTATGATCGCAACAATGTATGCACGATAGCAAGACGACGGTTTGATATTTATGAAAATATCAACTTTCAATTTCAACCATCGTCCGTCGCGATAATTCTGGGCATGTTTAAACATGTCCAGCGGCAAACAATTTTCTCAGGATAGGAATGCTAATTAAGCATTTTCCTATCCTGAACGAAGAGACTTGAGATTGAAAAATCTAAGTCTCGAGTCAGTCAGTTTTCGGCAGTCGGTTTTAAAGTTGGTTTTTGGTATTTTCGTGGGGATCGGCTCGACACGGTTCGGCAAAGTATTTAGAATAATTTGTAAAGTTGTAAAGTAAACAATTTTTAGTAAACGTAAGAAGAAAAAAATAGAATTATCAAAAGAGTGTAAAGTTTTAGTTAGTTCAATATATCGCTGGAACACAGTCTGCATAAAGAAAACAAGTGTAATAAGGTTTAGAGAGTATTGTGAAATAAAAAGAAAAAGAGGCAAAGTGATTAATGTGTTTTTGTACGCACTCTATCCTCAGTCAGGTCAGAACCCCATTTATGGAATTAAAGGAGATGTACTCTGCCCCCATATTGGGATTACGCATAAGGTAATTCAACAAGACGGTTGTTGAGTTTATGGAGTACAACTTTGTTATTGAAATTTTTGAAAGATTTTCTTGTCGGAAATTGGAATTAAAGATTAAAATTGAACGAAAAACGGGATATATACACCCAGAGAGGAAACGTTATCTATTTTTTTTGTCATTTACGCTAAGCTTTTTAATCTACCAAAAAGAGAAGAGGTCACTATATTATAGTACCGAACGGGCGATAGTTAGTTAGGGTATTCACACAACGTAAATTATTCGAATCTTATAAATTTTCAGTGGTCCAAACGTCACATATCCGCCGCCAGGGAGCTTCTTCGAGGGACCAGACGACACGTAAATTCAATTCCAGTATACTTTTTATTATATCATATACCGCCCCGAAGACGGTGGATGTAGCCAATGAGAAAGAAATTCCGTGTTGGGTTTATCAGTTGTTGTTGATTTTCCACTTATTTGAGCTTTAAGCTAGCTACTTTCTCATCTTTTGAGTGTTCAATTCAGCTTCCAAAACTTGGTCACTAGATACCTGCTTCTCATCTAAGCCGGAAATAAAAATAGTTTGACTAACATGTTATTATTAAGAATATTCGTAGCATATGTTTGTGAACTCCAGGTGTACATATATATTGTAAACTAGCATTAGTTAGTAGGGCTCTGGAACTGCTGAAGTCGAAACGAGTTAACCTCATTAAATTCTTTTTATAACGTAATGGAGTCCTCTTAAGGCAGGGATCGTGTAAGGTCCGCTCCTCCGGTATTATCAGTTCATATAGGGACACTGATGACATGTTGCCCCCAGTGTCATTGGGTGGATGAGGTACGGCAAGGAAGGCAGGACATCTGCACCTTCATCACAGGTAAAGGTAAGTGGTATAAGGGTCACTTCTGGACCGGATGGAGTGCTGCGTTTTTTTATGAAGGCACGATTTTTTTTATCTGTGGACTGTGACAGCGGTATGTATTTGGTATACCCACCCCACAACTCTCCTGCACTAGCCGAGGTGCTAGCGTGCCTCACTGTGTCAACGATATTCAGCTGTCAGCTCATGCTAACTGAATGGACTTCACGTCTAATAGTATTCACTCACAAGTACTTCCATAGCACAACAGCAAGACTATCTCTGCCGTGGGAAACAAAAGAAAACGAACTAGGACTGTCACAAGCCAGCTGAAAAATTATTTATGTAAAACTCATCAATGGAAGGTGTCGAAAAAGGAATCTCAAAAAAGCCAAATAATACAGCTTGCTTGAATCAATGACCTACAATGGATAATCAACAGTAAAGTTCAGAATTGTACACGTTCGAAACGTAAGTTGTAGGCAGGGTTGCCAGAAAATATAATTTTAAATCGGCAATTGAGTGTTAAAAAATCGTTAAATGGGAGTAAAAGTCGTCATACATATTAAATGAAATGCATCCTTTTTTTTTAAGCATTTTAGTAAGGGATATTTTTAATAATGGAAGTATTTTTTATTTTTTCTACTTTGGAACAATTTCAAAAGATGGTCAGCAGTATTTTTGTTAAATCGTTGGTTGAAAACTAATCGCTCGTACTTTCGTTTTGTGCTTCTCAGTATTCTTATGTGCAAACAAGTCAGATTTACTTGATGAATCCTTCAATTCCACATTAAAAATCCTGCAAACAACCAACGGCCATTTCTGATTGTAAGTCTAGGAAAACACTTCGTCGAGTAATTTTTGTGAACCATCGTTTCAAATCAGGATCATCTTCCAAAATTGAGAAAAACACTGGCGTTTTCTTGTAGTCTAGATTTATTATGCCTTTGGTGGTATTATAAAAATATTTCACTAAATTATTATTTCAGTATTCTACCTCTAAATTTTTTTTTTAGGTTCCGTCTAATTCTCAGAACTCTTCGACGTAGTATTCTTATTTTAAAAACGTATTTTGAGAATATGAAAAGTTGTTGAAATTAAGAATTTACCTATTATTTTGAAACATTTTTTTTTTGTATTCCCTTCGACATGGTGCTGGTATTGATATTTCTCATTAAATGGTAAAGTAAATCGCAATCATAAATACTATGCAGATGCAGTTACAGTTGGCTCGAAAATTTTTTTATTTCGGCATGTATTTCCAGGTCAAAATTTTACATTTTGGCATGTACACGTACGGTACCTTCAGGTCAAACATTTTTTGTTTCGGTACATACCTCAAGGTCACAAAATTTGTTCTGTACAAAAATGACCAAAGTTTACAATTGTCATAAAATCGTCATTTTGGGAAACAAAATCGGCATTAAAATCCTCGATGCAAAAATCGTTTAAATGACGATAAACGCTGGTTGTAGGGGAAACTCTCTTTGAATTAAAATCTTTTTATATTTATTTTAACGCCAACTATGTTAAGTTTGAAAACTTCTTGTCATCTTTAGGTTTCTGTTTTGAGATCTTTCAAGTTTTTGATTTGAGATATCTAGAAGAATGTGAACAAGTCTGAACTTTCCTTCAATTAATTATATTTTTATGGCTGGCATACGTATCAATTTTTCTAAGAACACATCGAGAGTTTCCAACTTCAATTCAAGATTAAATTCTAAAAAATAGTGAATAACTATTTCAATTTACTTAAAATAATAAAAAATCATTTAAAAAATAATACAAATCAATAATGCAACAATGTCGAACTGAGTTTTGTTTTACAGAAACTATATTTATTATAATATTATTTTCTTTTGTGTGTTTATACTATTTATTTAATTGAAATCCCAAATATTAGCACTAAAAATATGGGTAATTTGCATTGATTTTCCTATGCAAAACCTATATAAAAAGTGTCCACTGATGTGCACACGGTGCTAAAATGTAAAGAAGAGTATGCCCACGGGTGGTCACGTTGTCACAGTATGAAAAATTATAATGACCACCGGTGACCATGTGGTGTCCAAGGAAAAGACACAAATGGCCATCCGTGGGCATGCGGCGCTAAGCGTGTTAAAAATCATTGTTTATACATATATATTTTTTTATTTATTCTATTACGGTAGTTATTCGTTTTAAATTGTTTTCTTGTAAATAGAAGTCGTTCAAATTAATAGCAACAGTCTGTTTTATTTTTACAACAATAAAATAATGAAAAAAGAGAAATTTTCATGAAATTTCATTCCGCTAGCTACAAAAGCAAACTTTTCAGGTAAAACTATTTTTTCTTCAAATTAGTAATGTGGAAAAATTAAAAATCGAATATGCAGAACTCAGACTCAAAATTTGTGTTGACCGATGTTATTTATTTGAAAACTTTACAATAGAAAATAAAAGCAATTGAGAATTTCAACGGAACCAAATTGACATTTTAATATACAGGGTGTTTCCCACTAGGAAGTCAATAGAACGGGAGATGATAGTACTCACCTAGACGAACCAAAAATCGTATGACGGGGGGGGGGGGGGCATATCAACCGTTTAAAAGTTACTAGGTGATTAAGAAAAAAGCTAGTTTTTCACAAAACACCCTGTATCCTAAAACCTACAGTTAAGAGCTCATTATATACAAAACTTTATGGCCTTTCCAACGACTGCTCAACCAGCCCCATACCCCTCTTCCATTAAGAATTTACCTTTCTTACCTTTTTTTTAAATGTTATTATTAATTATTATTCTATTATTTTTGCAAAAAGGCTATTAACATAACTTTTTTTTTATAAAAACTGTAAACTGCAGACTCTCCTCCTTAAGTTGACCTATTACACGCTATGCGTTAACTGTAGCAGTTAAACCGTTATGACCTCATAACCTATTCAGGTAACACCGAAATTAGACGATATTTTTTTTTAAATGACGTGCTAAGGGAACAAATTATCGTTGAGAATAGGCTTTAGAACAAGTTTAGAGCTAATAACTCTTAAAGTGCTTCAGATAGCACATAGGGTGTAATAAGTCAACTGAAATAGGAGTGTCTACAGTTTACATTTTTCATAAAAAAAAGTTATGTTAATAACCATTTTGCAAAAATAATGTAGGTTAAATTAAAAAAAAAAAAAGGTACGAAAATCCGAAATTTTTAGTTTAGACAACCGTGGTGGGAGAGGGGTATATGGCTGGTTTAATAGTATTTGAAAAGGCTATGAAGTTCTGCATACGATAAGCTCTTAACTGTGACCGTACGCCCTGTAGTTTTTAACATACAGGGTGTTTTGAGAAAATCTAGCATTTTTCTTAATCACCCCCCCCCCCCCCAACAATACGATTTTTGGTTCGTCTTGATGAGTACTATCCAGAGCTGGGCACAAGACCGTTAATCCATTAATCGTTAATTAACGAAGTTAACTTTTCGAGTAAAGGATTAACTTTTAAGAATATTAACGGACTCTTTAACTTCCGTTAATTTTCCATAAGTCCGTTAACCGTTAATTAGGTACCCACTATTTATGACGAAAATGACGTCATGCCGTGGAAATCATGCTCTGAATAGTTTAGGTCATATATGTGTGTGGCTTCGCGTATAAGTTCCGTGCATACAAGCCATAACGCATGGAAGACATCACGCTTCAAGGAGAAGCTCAAGCATATCTCGGATCACTCCTACCGACATGCACCAACTGTATTTAAATTAAAAA
Organism: Dioctria linearis; assembly: GCA_963930735.1. NCBI lineage: Eukaryota > Metazoa > Arthropoda > Insecta > Diptera > Asilidae > Dioctria > Dioctria linearis. Next base: position 50,768,174 of record OZ005741.1, on the reverse strand, counting down.
TTATCAAGGCTAGGGATCTTATGAATTGCATAGCTTCAGCCAATGCTAAAGGACATAGATAAAAGGTTTGGGCATCTTCTGGACGATGTACAATGCTAACTTGCTTGATCTCCAGTATTTTGATTCTCCCGTAATTTTAATTTGATTCCGAAATATTTGTTATAACAAATTAAGATTTTATACTGTTTTTTTATTTATCGTCCATGTCCTACCTAAACTTTCCCAACCAAAACATTTTTTTTATAAGCAAGGGGATTATTATACCCTACGCATATTACGCACTAGAATGATCATTGATCCAATTACGTTAATTGATCGAATGATCATTGTGGTTTGGCAAGCACACGATATTTTGACGGAAATTCGATTTTTCAATTTTGTACATTAAAAACTGTGAATTGTAAAGTAATTTTTGAAAAATTAAATCGAGTTTTGTATTAGATATAGTTATAATGTGAGAATTATTTTGAGTTAGTTTTAGAAAATATTCAAAATTTACCTTGAAGAATGTATCCGCAAATTTCACAATTGACATCTGACAGTGATGGCTGGAAAATCAACTGAGTTTTCCAATAACTTGCAGTTCCTCTTCACTGAAAGCGCACTTATCGACAAAAGGAATGAGAAGTAATGCATACTTCCAAACGAATGAGCTTTTGGAGGCGTAATTGGTGCAATGACGAAACGAATGATCACTGCGTCAATGATGCAATAACACATGAGCTATGCAATGATCATTGATATGTTTCGTGTGTCTAGGGTATAATACGTTTGATATATTTGCTCATTTTGCTAATCCAAAAACATAAAGATTACAATTACTATTAGGATTTAACGATTAACGATTAATGTTAACTGCACTGATACTATCACCTCCCGCTCTATTGACCTCCTAGTAAGAAACTCCTTGTATGTACCTTACCACTTTGAAAAGTCTAGCCTGTATCAACGAAGAAAAATATCGCTAACTTAGTTGGACAATTTTCAGAATTATGATACCCTCCCTCCCTTTTTCGAGGTTAACTGAACAAAACTTGAAAAGCAGTCGCGAGGTTGGACGTCCATCATCAGTTGCTATTTTTTTTTCAAGTAAAATAAATTTATAGCGCCCACAATCCAGAAAATTATACTCTCGTCCTGTTAAAAATAATGTGTGTGAGTTTCAAAGCGAAGTCTGAAAACTTTTCAAATAAAATTCCCCTGGGATCTCGATCCAAATACAACTGTTCCCGCTGAATTTTCTATTGAACTTTAAAAGAAAAAAGTTTGTTTTCTGTAAACATATCCACCGCAACTGAAAACTGTATTTTCCTCTATTAAATAATTTCTAAAATGAGCTATGAACTAATACAAAACCGAATCAAATATTCGATTCAAAGTTAAATTATTTCCATATCAATTTGGTAGGTTTCTATCAATGTAATTCCATGAACTTTTATACAAAAAATAAAGCAATAAACAAACTTCGAGGTCAAAGATCAACGAGATATTGGCTAACCAATATTTAAATACATTTTTAGATCGTGATTACACAAACTCAGTGTCATCGCCATCTAAACAAATTGAAGAGCTTTTCCTAACTGGGTATCAAGTGCCCATTCTTGACGATCAAAACCAGTTCCAAAAAAAAAAACAAAAATTATTCTGTGTCCTCTTCAAGACCCTAAAACGCGTCAATCATTTCTACTCAATTTGAATACTGACAGCGACAGTGGCCACACGTTTTTCAATTCAACAATAATTACCTGCGGGCAGGCGCGGTACTTCCATAATAATTACCTGCGGGAAAGCGCGGTATACGTGTGTAGATATAGGTAAAAATTTGAAAAATTTCGTAGGCGTCGCGTCGGTAACTTCCTATTTTGTTTTAATCTTGCACGCATCGTCGTGATCGCTGCGCGTCGTGATCTGTAGGATTTTTGAAATCGTGTACAGGTTGCGCGACGATAACAATCGAATTTCTCACGTGGCGGGAAGCTCATCCGGTTATCAGATTGTTAATCAAGAACTGATCTAGCTTTGTGTACCGCAGCATAAAGCGGGCGCATATTTCACTAAGCATCATCGATACTTTTTTTTTTTTTTAATTAGAGTTGGACAGTGCGGGACCGGCCGTGAACTTAATAGCAGAGCGCGGTTCAATTGAATTTGTTCGGTGTATTTGATTGATTCGATCGGTTCGCGGGTGTAGTGTAAAGTGATTTAACCAAATTCCAAATGCCGCAGTAATTGTTAAATAGTGTTACGAAATTAATTAGGAATTTTTTCTAGTTTATGTTAAGCTCAGTCGCAGATAAGTGAATTGAACTGAACTGAACAAATAATTGTAAAACAGTGCCAATTATTTGTTCAGTTCAGTTCAATTCACTTTTGCGTGAGTTAACATACATAGAGAGAGAGAGTGAAATTATTTCTTGTTTACTATTAATATTAATTAAAAACCTACAATTCAACGTTAATTTCCTGTGAAATTAATTTGAAGCAGTGAAAATTGTGCATTGATTGCTTCCTGTCTCGTTATTAGTTTTTATGAGTGAACATATAACATGCAACATAAACATTTGTGGGATTTTTTTTTTGTTTTAAGCTGCTTTACTCTGAAATTAATCGGATATTCACATTATGTTAATTATGATAAATATTATTTATAGTAAGACCGCACTGACATTATTTAATTTACATATCATTTTTAACATTGGTCAGATAAATGTTAATCTTTATCATCATCTGTTTATCATTGGCTAGTTCTCTTATTTTGGAAAGACGCTAAGCTGATGTCATCAGTCCATTGATTGCAGTTTTGGGCGTATCATTTTCAATTAGAGATACTCAAAATTTGAAATTCATTTTCCACATTCTTAAGTATCTCATTCTTCTTTCTAAAGGATTTATTTATCTGTAGTTTTTCATAAATAGATTGCTTTGGATTAACTTTGCTTCCTGTAATTGAATAAAACCTTGTAATCGCCTAAATAAAGAATTTATGGATTTTAGTGCAATATTGACCACTCAAACAATGGTTTTGATGATATCGCCCCCACCAGCAGTAAAAATCTTGTAGGAATTGTAATATAGTTTTCAACTTCCGAACTTCTTTGCGTACATACATAGAGCTCGTTTAAGTATACATTGAAAATCTGTGGAATAATTGCGCACATAGGTCTGACGCTGGCGCCATCTCGAGGAGATTCTCTAAACTACATTGGGTAACAAATTTGATCATTCAGTAGCGTACTTAATGACGGGTGGGACGGGGGCGATGGGGTGGTCCGCCCGAACCGCACATTATTTGGGGGGAAATTTCAAGGAAATACTAAATTTGTAATTCCATTTGTAACGCGCAGAAATTAGGGCTGTTGATAGAATTCGCAGCAGACGGTTCGAAGCTGCGAATTATTTGATGCTTCGAAGTCATATCATTCGAAGCATGCACGTTTTACCGAAGCTTCGAAGCAAGACAGTTTTACCAATGCTTCGAAGCTTCAAATCATGAATTTTTCCTGGTATCTGTTCTGTAGTGTTAAAGTTAAATTATAATATTCGAGTGACTTGAAATAATTTTTGAATAGTTTAAAGGGCTTTTCGGAGAATAGACCTATTATAAATCTTTTTGGTTATGATAAGAATATATAAATATGTTTTATTATGTGTATGATTTGAAACGCGACGGCGGCTAATTTCACGCTCTTGTTGTCTTCTTTTCAGCTAAAATTTGTCACACTTACAATTCTTGGATGAAAGTACACTTTTAGAACTTTATATAAAATCAATAGGATATGGGTGATTTTGGGGATTGCGGATTATGAATTTGTTTGATCTTAACTTCATTTCATAGTTACGATCAAATTATAACAAGCCATGAAACAGACTCCCTCGCTACCACATGCTAGGCCCAATGGAGTACTTACATTCTAAAATATTTGCAGTGTTCTTATGTAAAACTGACAGAAGTTTGATTTGAATAGCTCCTCCGCCCTAAACTACTATTTATACAGAAAAACGGTGTTCTGTTAATCTTATGCTTGCCTTCTTATCTTCCGAACCGTAATAAAATGTTCATACCTTTCCTAACAAAATTATTTAAAAAAAAAGCCCTTTAACAGTTATTAGCTCCAAACCTACTCTCAACGATAATTTTTTCCTTTAGCACGTCATTTTAAAAAATATCGTCTAATTTCGGTGTGAATAGGTTAAGAGTTAATATTTGTTTAACGGCTACAGTTACCACATTGGGTGTGATAGGTCAACTTAAAGAAGAAGATCTACAGTTTACAGTTTTTATGAAAAAAGTTATGTTAACGACCTTTTTGCAAAAATAATAGAATAATAATTATAAAAAAAGGTAAGAAAATCTGAATTTTTTAGTTTGGACAACCATAATTCTTGATGGGAGTGGGGTATATAGCTGACTTAACAGTCGTTAAAAAGGCCATGAAACTCTACATACAATAAGCCCTTAACTATGACCGTACGCATCGAGTAACTATTATATACCCCTTATAAAACTACCCATCACCTTCAGTCACCAAAAATTGGAAAAATTGTTACTTGGGGGGTTAATAGGGGTGAGACCAATCCAAAAATTCGAGTTCTTCGTTCGTACAAAACACAAATGGACACGAACTTGGACACCGTAACAAATCAAACACATAATACCCAACAGATTCTGTCAGGGTATAATAAGAATGTAAATGATACTTTTGAATTGAGTTTTAAAATTTTATTTAAATTTTAGAGCCCGATTTAATTATTTTTCAAATAAATTTTCTTAAATTATTTTTTTAATTATGTTGAACGTACCCATAGATTGCCCGAATGGATGATATATCGCGGAAAAATAACTGCGCTCTTCTTGTGCAAAACTTCATACTTTTAAATTCTGTCGAATTCTTCATCATACTTCGGTCATTGGAAAACTGTTCTTGCTTCGAAGCGTTTAACTTCCAAGCCCTAGACGATTTCATATCCTCTAAGGTCGAATACTTAAGAAAAACTTTTTTTTTTCTTTAGTACAATTTGCAACCCGATAAATTCCATATATCGATTATAAGTCAAATCGAGCAATAAATGATAAATTTTTTCATACAACTTGGCGTCGCAATCTTTAAATGCTAAGCTTTGACCAAATATTCGTTATACGCGACCTCGACAATCTGAAGATATTAATATTAAGTCAAGTCGGGCCATAATGACAACAATACTATATAAAAGTGTTAAAGTATATTGTCATGAAAGATCAAGAAGTGTGCCAATTTTAGGTCAATGGTTCGACGGGAAGTGGGCCAAATTAGCATTACAAATTTTGAATCACGGTCGCATGGTGGCTCCGATGCTTCGAATTTCTTATGTTCGAAGGTCAAAGTTTCGATGCTTCGTCCCTCGAAATTTCTTTTGGAAGCTTCGGTGCTTCGGAAGCTTCAAATATTAACAGCCCTAATAGAAAGAATGATGATAGAGCAAAATGGATTGGACACCTACGCATAATATTAAAAATTATTTTGATTTTTGCATGTCCGTCTGTAAGCTTGTCTATCCGTTCGTCTGTCCGTCCATCTGTCCGTGCCTCCGTCCGCCCGTCCGTCTGTCCGTCTGTCCTGACAAAAATTTGAGAACTTGTTCACTTATGGCCGGTTTCACAGTCAAGGCATAAGCCACAGCGATAGCTTAAGCCAAGGCTTAATAAATATTTCGGTTTCACAGTCAAGGCTTAAGTGATATCACTGGCTTAAGGCAAGCTTAACTTAAGCCCGCCATCTCGAAGGCTTGAACCTCAGATTTTGCTGTGAAAAACATAGGAAATTATTGCAAAATATATATTTTTCCTAAATATTATAATTTTTGTTATTAAACGAACGTACATATATCAAAAGTTATACTTTAAAACTAAATTGAAATTTTCCAAACGAAAAATAGTTATCTAGTTAACAGTTTTGAGTACTGTCTGGCAGCTAGTGTCAACATTCCATTTGACGTTTTAGGATTAAACCAAACAGTTTAAGACAAAAATTAGATATTTATCTGATGCAGAGAATATAAGCGACGAGGAAATCTAAGTAGAATATAATATCGCAATTGGATGACCTTGATTTTTATTCTCGGTTCCGACTGTAGACACTTTCGGCTATGATGTTTTTTGTTGTCGAAACAATCTCCAACAATGGTTTTGGGTCTGATATCCTTCCAGATAAAAACCAAAACAAACTGGTAAATAAAAAGTTATTCTTTCGTTTCGTTTTTAATTCACAATGGCAATTTTCCTTTACAAAAATTCACAATTACAGCAGTGCTGACAACTTAAAAAATTTCATCTGCGGCTTAACTGAGCCTCAGGTTACGGAGTACTGTAAAGTCGAGCAAGCTTAAGTACTGGGCTTAAGCCACACACGTGGCTTAGCTAAGCTCTGGCTTAAACCTGGACTGTGAAGGCGGCCAGTTGAAATTTTTGAAAAAGTATTTATGAGAAATCATAGAAAATTTACCACTACCTGAAACGGATATTATTTTTCAACAAGATCGGGACTACAAGCACACATCCAAGTTGGTATAAAATCGGATTACCAGCCAGCCATTTTCGTAGCTCACGTGGCCGGCATGAATCCCCGACCTCAACCCAAACGAAAATTAGTGGGCCCACTTAAAAACTGAAATATACCATGGATACGACCAACAACGCCCGCCTTCAGTTCACATTTTGTGGCACAAATTGAAAAGTAAAAAGTATGCCAAAACGTAAGTGAGGTTTTGAAAGTTAAGGGTCTGTGGACACAATATTAACTACCCCGAGATAGTTACTTTCTAACTAATACATTTTATCGAGCAAAACGGATTCTTAGGATTTTTCACTTTTTTTTTTTTTACTTTTCAATAAAAGACTGTTTGTTTGAAGTTAATTTTTTGTTAAGTTTTTAAATAAAATTTTCTTTCACTGATTGAAAAATACCTCAGGGTGGTTCAGTTTTGCACGTCACTGTATGTATCTAAAAAATAATCCTCCATTATTTCGTTATACAGGATGTCCCATACGTACCACATTTCTTTTTTACCCAGGATTCCTCACTCAATTTCGAGAAATAAATTGTATGGGAGGAGAGCCGAAAAATGCACGGTGTGGGCGGAAGGGGGTTTTGAGATTTTGGGTGCTTTTTATCCTAATACCATTTAACATTCTTGTTATACACCCTATGAATGTGACTTGCATCTCAGGTGATAGCAAACCATCTACGGTTTCCAACAAATGCCCAACCACACTCTACCCGCTTTCCGCCGGCAAGTATAGGACATCAAAGCCGGAAAATTGGAAAATTTTGCAATTTCTGTTTCAATTTTAACGATTTTTCCGCTAAAAGGCAAGATATGGATAGCACTTTCTTGCAAGAGACCCCCGAATGTTACCTTTCATTTGATACTGATCATGTACTTACCTAAATGCTACCGTTTTTTAGATATTCCTGTTTTTATGATGCATAATTTCATGAATTTATCTAATTTGTGTGGAATTGCATAAAATTAGGCGCGATTTCTATTGTTATTAGCAAAATTAATGAAATTATGCATTATAAAAACGGGAATATCTAAAAAACGGTAGCATTTAGGTAGGTACATGTATATAGTCAAATTAAAGGTAACACTCGGGGGTTTCCAAATATTGTAAATAAACTGTATAGTTATCATACATTTTGGCTGGAAAATCATTAAAAGGCTGGTTGCACATTCATTGCAAAACTCAGACGGTTTGTTATCACTTGAGATGAATCTAGCCTTGATAGGGTGTATATCAAGATATTTACAGGGTGTAAAGTGGAAACAGTACTAAAAATCGTAAACCCCCTACCACCCACACCGTGCATTTTCCGGCTCTCGTCCCATACAATTTATTTCTCGAAATTGAATGAGGAATCCGGGGTATAAAGGAAATGCGGTAAGTATGGGACACCCTGTAAAAGACCTTTTAAATAAAACATTTTAAATTCTGGATATTTTCCAGCTTTTTCTGTTTTATTTTCTTACCCATATACATACAAATGTACATAATTGACCGTAAGCTTTCAACTGGATTAATATCATTACCGTTTGCTGACCATGGAAATGATGTTAACCTAATAACTGCTCTGTATTTAGGTAACGTGATGAAAAAGTAAAGCTTACATTATCCAAGAAGTTTCTTAAGTGTATGCAAACCCTTAAGTACATACTTAGTTACAGGAATGAAATCGAATTAATAATTCTTATTACGTATTTATTTTTTGCACGGGGTGTGTACATTGTTTTTGCTATGAACTATTTACATAAAGTCATGCTGAAAGCTACTGGAGAGAAAGAACATTTTTGCAAGCATGAATGTTCAAAGGAATAAGAACTGGGGAAGGAAGCTGAATAAAAAACATGTCATTTTACCCTGCATTGTAGAGGAGTAATTAAGGCTTGTACCTACACTAAAGTTCTATGCAAAAATAGAGCAGTTTTTTTCTCTTTAATTGTGGATACGATAAGTTTTTTTTTTATTATTTTTTCACTAGATATAAAATCTCATTTTCCTTATTGTAGAACCCTTCTACCGCCATAAACTCAAAGAAAATTAATAACTTTTTTTCTCTTAATATTGACCATCTAACAAACTTGATTTGCGCAATGATGATGTGCGCCTAAAATTGTTTAGTGCATATACAAAAATAGTTCGCTTATATAAGAGCTCTACATTAGAGACGTGTCGTTCTGAGGAATTTTCAGAACAGGATTTGGATCTGGATCGTCTAATTTGGACCCGACTCAGCGGACCCGTTCAATCGTTCCTTTCGTAATTCAATTCAAAGAAAGATGTTTTGAGTTCATCTGATTTTTATACCCTAGATGAAATCTATAGGGTATACTAAGTTTGCCATTCCGTTTGTAACGCACAGAAATAATGATGGTAGAGCAAAATGGATTGGACACCCCCGCATAAAATTAAAAGTTATTTTGATTTTTGCATGTCCGTCTGTCCGTCCGTCCGTCCGTGCGCACGATAACTCGAGAACACGTTCACTTAGAAAGTTGAAAATTTGCACTCGGACATTAAAAAAGAAGTAAAATTAAGTTCGAAAATGAGACAAATCGGGCAACTCCTTTGTGGGGTTGCCATACAAAAATTTTGTTTTCCACGATATATTTGGACACTACCTGAGAACACGTCGACATATAAAGCTGAAATTTGGTACATTGCGTTTTCATACTAATAGCCAAAAAAAATTCAAAAACGAACTAAATCGGGCAAGCCTTTCTTGGTGTTGTTATATTTATTTTTTACGTACCTTCGTGTTGTCTGGGTACAATAAATATCCAAAACACTTTTTTTTTTAAATTAGAACATAAACTTTTTATCTTTATTTAAGAGTAGAACTTAAACTTTTGTATATATATTATTTAAATTAGACGTGAACTTTTTATCTTTATTTAAAAATAGAACATAAACTTTTTTCTCTTCCTTTAAAATTAGAACATAAACTTTTCTCTCTTTATTTAAAATCGGAACGTGAACTTTTTATCTTTATTGAAAATTAGAACATAAACTTTTTTCTCTTCCTTTAAAATTAGAACATAAACTAAACTTCCGTTTACTAACTACTTTTCACCGATTAATTTTATTTTGATTTTCGAGAAACTAAAACCGCCGAGGTAGCCGCGCCAAAATCCAAAAACCAACTCTATTCTTGATCACATTCATCGTGATCAAGAGCAATTGCTCAGGATAGAAAATGCTAAGTTGCATTTTCTTATCCTGAGAAAATTTTACTTTTTAATTCTGGACTTGTTCAAACATGTCCAGAATTATTCGCGTTGAACGATGGCTGCAAAAATGTAATCTTACACTTTTGAAAACATCAGCCACCGTCCCGTCGTTTGACAATCGCGACGCGCATATACATGCAATGCATTTGTGTGGCGTGCGGTTCTTATTACAAAAGTTTTTTTTGTCGTAATATGTATGTACGTATGTATATGCATGTTGAATTTTTTCGCGGCAAATTGTACTGAAGGTACAATTTGCTTTTTGATTTATTTTGTAATTAAATTATTGAAATGACAAATTTTGCTGAAGGCAAAATTTTGTCGTGGAAATTTTAAAGTAAAACGACTTGGGGTGTAAAATGAAACTTTTGTTTTTCCCAAGTCGTTTGATGGGAAAAATTTTATGACTTGTTAGGAATGTGAAGAAAATTGCTGATGCAATTTTCTTCATCCTTTTTGGACGATAAACTAATCATGTTTTGTGCATGATTAGTTTACTGAATTTTTATATTTTATATTTATATTTTTCTTTTATATGCCCAATTTTAGGTTTCTAGGTATATAGGGCTTATTAATTATTTGTGTTTTTTTTTTATTTTTACCTGTTAGGCCCTAAGGTTTTATATACCTACATATGGTACATATATGTACCTAAGTTTTTTATACATAACATTCCTTCCCCCTGAGAAAAAGAGAATTATTCTTTGAAGAGGAATAATTCTCAGGGGAAGTTGTTGTTGGTACGTTTTTTGGTGGCTGGGTTTTGGTCGTTTTCGGTTGCGTTTTACATCTTTGTGTTTGTTACAAAATTACATAAGTTATTCTAGTCTTAGCTTGTATTGTATATCTTTAACTTATTCTATTTTCTATTTTCTATAGTCCTTATGGATTATCTTATTGTATGTAAAAATAAAAAAAAATTTGTTTTTAGCGATATTGATTATTCTATCCCAAGAAATTCTTTGCCGGCCCCAATTAAAAAAACTCTGTCTGATAATAAAAAGATGTCATTTCATTTGGATATTGCTCGTAATTTAATATTTCGTGCCGCTGATAAGCGAACGAACTTATTTTTCTACCGTAGAGAGAGTGTTTGCACATTGCCAGTGCAATTGTATTTATTTATTATTTTTTTTTTTGAGGGGTCGGTGTGAGATTGAATTGAATTATAATGAATTTGATATCTGCCTCAGTAAAATAAAAGATAAAAAAAAATCTTGGTGCACGTAGAGTTGGTATGAGATATTGGAATGCATCTTGTATCGGCTTGGAAAGGAGGAAAAAAAAATTTGTGAGGTTTGTGTACTTGTAGCTGCCTACATACATAATGCACGAATTGCAACTTGTGGAGCTTATTTGTGTGTTAGGAAAGGATAAAAAAAACTACCATTGCTATTGTAGTTGCGTGGGATTTGTATTTTTAACCAAGATAAGTACCCGATGCATTCTAACTGCATCTTGCCAATTTTTTGCTGACGTTTGGGGTTTTGCCCTTTATATGGGGCGATTTTTGCTGTTCAGTCCATAGTTTGTTTCGACATGGAATTTTGCGAAGTTGTGTCACCGCGTACTCCTTACGCCAGCCCCGTACCTAATTGCATGAGGGTGCTGGCCATTTTTGTGCAAAGTGTGGCCCCCCGGTGGCGTGGGCTCATCAGGCTGCTGCTGCGGAGGGATGGTCGTCCAGATGTGTGCATCTGGGGTGCTCCAGCGGAGGCTGATGTATTCCATAGGGTGGAGCTATGCTTGTGGCCCCACGGTGGGAGTTCATGGGTGGTCATGGGTGAGTTTTTTTTTTTGATTTTGTTAATGAATTCTATCGATAACTTCCTCAATATTCTTTTCTAGGAGCAACTTTGGTACTATCTGGGGAGGTAGGGTGGTGTGCCTGCCCTGGTTGTCGGATGCATCCCAACTACCTGGTGCATGACGTGACCGCCTGGGTTGGATCTTCGGAATCCGAACTAGGGTTGCCTGGTGCACCGCCGAGTTTTGCGTCTGAGGAGGACTGGGATCTCCCTGAAGAGGCTTCTGGTCCTGCCCAGGGTTAGGCCGTGGACGCTCCCTCGTTTCATGGTAAGTTATTTTCACTTTCTATTCGAGCCCTTTTTCTAATTATATTTGTTTTTATTTCAGAATTTTTTGTTATTTTGGTTCGTGTACCACCACCGTTCTTTAGTTTTATTTTCTATTAACTTTTAATCTTTTCAAAAAAAAATTGTACTTTTAGTTTTATACAAATTTTAGTTTTACTTTTATTCTCCTGTTTTATATAAAAAAAATAATAATAAAAAATTCTTGGCTAAATGGTGAAATATCGTCTTTCATTTTTTGGTAAAAAAAAAAAAAAATTTTTTGTTTTTTCATTTATAGATTTTAGGTAACACAAAAATGGACTTGACAGATTTTGAGTTCGGTCGTCAATTTCTCTCTGACGCTGGTTTTTGTTTAGGTTTGGGCGGCTCTAAGTGTTGTTAAGCGGCTTTAAGCTTGACTGGATGTTATTAGTGTATCCAGTACTCATACTATTGTCTTGGGTAGTGATATGCACAGTGTCAACTTATAGTCCCTGATTATGAGGGTAGTTGCTATCTCGAATAAGCTATCCTATGAGAGTTTTGGGGTTACTGATACTCGAAATCTTGTAACTCCGAAAGCTTAATTAGGCGGGTTATCAAAGTAGATTCTTGCATCTCTTTTTCTTTTTGGGTCGACCTTTCGTTGTTTTGTGGTCTTGGAGAAGAATGGTTTACTGTCTTGGTTTGACGGGAATATGCCTATATATAGAATATATTTCTTATGGGAATACATATAATTTCTACTATATCTAATATCAAAAAAAACTTTTCTTATTTATTTTACTAATTTAAGTCACTATTTCCTATTTATGATCTTATTACTTTACCTCTCTATTTAGTATAATCTTAGATATTTATGTCTATATTTAAGTTAATTGTTAGGTATTATTGAACGTTGCTAAATATCATTTACTTATTATTTTTATTATTATTATTTTTGTGTAAATAATCTTCGGTTACGTTTTTATTTTTTTTAATTCTATTATCTTATGTCTTTTCTTTCTTCTATTTATTACCTTATTGTTTAGCTTATTCCATTTATTATTTCTACTTTGCTAAGTACTACTTATGTTTATTAATTTTGGGTTCTTAGGTACTACTAAATAAAGTTTATGCTTATGTAATATTTATTTTACCTGGTCGCTTTATTTCTTATTTGCTATAAATTATTTCAAATTATCTTCTAATACCAGTGTAGTGGGAGGACCGTGGTTCCGCCAGTAATAAAAGGATGAGACGGGTCCAACCAACGAGTATAGATCTTTTTGATTATACTACTTGTATAGATCTCGCTCTGTGGAGACTTTGAGTACGTTTTAATTTTTCTTGGGGTGTTGCGTAAACCGGTTCCATGGGAACGTTTTCAGCTGTAGGCTGTTGTCTGCGTTTAGCAATCCATGCCATGAATTCCGGGACGATATATTTTGCTAATGCCACCACTGATATAAGTAGCAACAAGAGTCCTGTCATTGATAGGGATGTAATAGAGAGTATATGAGGAATCTTGGCCTTTGGTCCAAAGTGAATGCTGTTCACTTTGGTACGGATTTCGTCCAGAGATTTTGTATCTAGGTGGATACGTTGGTTTGTATCATCTCCGAGGAGTAACGTTGGTTGTTTATCAAGGTTTTTAGGAGCGGATATCTTGGACATATATTCTGCCAATTCCTCTTGCGTTTCGTTTGTGCCTGGGAAGTAGGTTGGTTGGAAAACTTTTAGCGGATGTAGATTTTCTGCTTCGTAATACAGAGTGTGAGACCCTATTTGCAAGGAACATGGTTCGTTGACTGTCATGATTCCTTGTCCTGCGAGACGATGAGTGAGTAACTGTTGAGTACAAGTTATATGTACTATAGTGGTTTCGGTTAAGGAGTACAGCCACGAATTTGGTCTATTGAGCTTAATTATTGTATCTCTTGGAGGAATTTGAGCTCTGATGCTACATTGTGGGTGTTCGCCCAGTGGGTTGAATAGGAGTTTGATAACACATTCATCTGTTTTTGTAGCTTTGGTGATTGGTGTGTTCAGCTTACCTACCCACGTATCTTCATTGATTCCCTTTGAAATTTTTTTGAAAGATCTCAGGTTTTCTGGCTTCAGCAACAGAAATTCCTGGGTCTGTATTTGACTTGCCACATGGGAAAATTCGATATCAGGTATTATTGAGTGGTCTGAATCCAGCCGTATGGGAAAACATCTAATCTGTTGGATTTTCATCTTGGGAATATTAAATATGGGAAGTTTGACTCGGATAACTAATTTGTCCTGCAGCAAATGTGTCTTAACATCTGCTGTTTGATACAGAACTGACAAACAGTCCTGTAGATTGGGACAAGTGGAGTGAGATTTGTGATAAATCTCTAGCAAATGATTTGGGGAAATTAAAAGTGGATGAATTTGATTATTTCTACTGGACACTATTATGTCCAGTAGAGCTTGTTGTCTAAATTCCAACTCTATCATTTGTAGTGTCAGACTAGAGACAATTTCTTGTCTTATTTGGTGGGCTGTCAACTCGTCTGTTGTATTCCTCAGATTGTTAATCTGGTTGGTTATCTGACGCTGTCGTTCAGACAGGGAAGATAGGGGTTTCTGAATTTGTTCAAATGTGGTTTTTATTACGCTGATCTGTTGTTTTTCCAGATCAGCTAAGGTTTGAGTATTTACCTCTAATTCGCTTAGTCGGCTGTACACCTCTTGTTCGTTTCCACTATCCATGGTACCGAAAAGATAATGCATCGCATTTCCAATTCCATCGAAGATGGATCGGGGCTTGCGCGATTTGGGCACAGCTTCCCTAATAACACTGGTACGCCTATTGATATTTTCCATTAGGGCGTGTATATGTTTTGTCTGTAGCGTACAAAGGTCCTGTATAGAAGACCCATTTCCACACAATTGGTGTATGTAGTGTTCCGCTCGTTCTGCTAGTCGCGTCTGATTTTCCAACTCGGCGAGATCTAACTCAGTGATGATGCTCCAAGTGTCGTGGTAAACTGATAGGCTTCCAAGATCCTCAAATAGTACTCCCGTATTATTTAGGGGCGTTATAGAGTAAGGTTCCTCCGCGAGGGCTCCTATTATGAGCAGGAATAGTCCGTGGAAAATGATGGACTGCATTGTTATCTAGGAGAGGATAGGATAGGGTATTAAAATGGGTTTTTATTTGACTTTATAGCTTACATGCTATTATATATGTGTCTTTGAATTACTTAAATTATATTGACACCATGTTATTCGTAGAAAGGTTTTAGACGGTTGTTATGTACCGTGACCTCTCGTTTACGAATTTTTATTGTGGTGTTTACAGTACTAGGGATACCGGTTACCGTGTAGGGTCCTACCCAAATCTGGGAGAGCTTATGTTTACGACTCTCGCTCTTGAGTAGAACCTTGTCTCCTCTGTGAAATGTCAGGGGACGTACAGCTTTGTCATAGTAATTTTTCGAGCGTTGTTTACTCATCAGAAGGTTTTTTCGTGCCAGGGCGTAAGACTTCTGAAGCTTATACCTGAGAATGTGGTAGTAGCTCTCGTGATTATACACGGGTTCGGGGTCTCGCCTTAAGTTGGACGGAACGTCCGCTGTAAAGCCGTAGAGGCAGTCCATGGGAGTTAATTTTGTCCCTTCGTGTACACTGTTGTTGTACACGAAAGCAGCGGTTCGCAGATAACTATCCCATGACCTGGGATTTTCGTCCACTATAGTTCGTAGATATTCAATCAACGGTCTATGTGCACGTTCGAGTGCTCCATTTGATTGGGGATGATAAGCTGAGGTTTGCAGCTTATTTATCCTGAGTAGTTTGCATACCTTTTTGAATAGGTCACTCAGGAAATTACTTCCCTGATCGGTGACTATTCTTTTGGGAATGCGGTAGCGCGTGACGATTTCGTCGAAGAAAATTTGCGCTATCGTTATAGCTTCTCCATTTGGTATGGCATACCAATCTACGAACTTCGTGAGGTTGTCCTGAAACGTTAATATATATTTGTTTCCAGATTCAGTTTCCTCTAGTGGGCCGACTATATCTAGGTAGATTTTGTCGAATGGTTGTTCCGCTATGTCTGTAATCACCATCGGCATTTTATACTGTGGTGAGGCCTTCATGGTTTGACATTTGGCACACCGCTTAATGTGCTTTTTGATGTCACTAAGCATGTGCCTCCACCAGTACTTTCTTCGAATCCGTTTATAGGTTTTTATCACTCCCTGATGGCCGCCAAAGAGAGAATCATGATAATCTTTTAAGATTAATTGAATCTCCTCTGGGCTTGTGATTACTTCAGGTGGACGAGCTTCGTCTATAATTGGTGGATTGGTACTAGGTGGACTGTCATGGTCTGCGGTCTCTTCTGGATGATGAGTTTGTTCTTCTTGTTCTATTAGTTTGGCCTGGCTGTCTGGATTTGTTCCACTTTCCTGAATGTTTCGTGTCTGGGCTCTTGTTACTGCATTGCATTGCAGACACTCCTTAAGGTCCGATGAGTGTTTTTCCTCCTCTATGTCCGAGTCCATTTGGTGGTGGACTATAGCTTCTACCGTGAAGGTTGTAGTTTCCTTGTCTTTGTTATTTTCCCGTGGAATGCGGCTTAAAGCGTCGGCATTCGTGTTGTACTTTCCGGGCTTATATTCAATTTTATAATTGAACTCGGAAAGTTTATGGTGAAATCTCACCAGACGGGATGTGGGGTCCTTAACATTGAAGACTCCCTTGAGTGGTTTGTGATCTGTATAGACCGTGAACTCTCGGCCTTGCAGATAACACCTGAAATTTTTAGTCGCCCAAACTATAGCCAGTAACTCTTTCTCAATCGTGGAATAGTTACGTTCGGCTTTGTTCAGGGTACGGCTGGCGTAGGCAATTGGCTGGTCACTTCCTACCTCTCCTTGAGAGAGAACTGCTCCAAGAGCCTCGCTGCTGGCGTCGGTGGTAAGGTTAAAGGGTTTTGAAAAATCGGGATATATTAAGAGTGGAGGGGAAATTAAAGCGTTCTTAATGCTTTGAAATGCCTCTTGGCATTTCTCAGTCCACTTAAACTTTACATCCTTTCGGAGTAAGTTTGTTAGTGGACGTACTGTTTTCGAAAAATCGGGTATGAATTTTCTGTAGTAATTGGCAAGGCCCAAAAATGATTGTACTTGCCTTACTGTCTTAGGGATGGGGAAAGTTTGGACGCATGCCGTTTTGCTAGGGTCAGGTAGTGCTCCTTGGTTAGAACATTTGTGTCCTAAATACACTACCTCCCGCCTGAGAAATTGACATTTCTCAGGTTGAAGTTTCAGGTTATTTTCTCTTAACCTGTCAAAGACTTTTCGAAGCTTTTCGTTGTGGTCTGCCAGACTTTTTCCATAGATGACGATGTCATCTAAGTAGACGAAACATTCTAGGCCTTGTAGGCCAGTTAATATGAAATTCATTAAACGCTGAAATGTGGCCGGGGCTCCTTTGAGTCCGAACGGCATACGTTTGAATTCATAATGCCCGTAGTTGGTACTAAAAGCCGTTTTTGCTCGATCTTTCGGATCGACGAGTACCTGATGATAGCCATTGGCTAGGTCTAGGGTGGTGAAGTATCTTGAATGGCCC
This sequence comes from Dioctria linearis, assembly GCA_963930735.1. Classification (NCBI taxonomy): domain Eukaryota; kingdom Metazoa; phylum Arthropoda; class Insecta; order Diptera; family Asilidae; genus Dioctria; species Dioctria linearis. The sequence goes on along the minus strand of OZ005741.1, from coordinate 50,750,742 downwards.
AGTTGATCGAGGATATCCTCAATCCGAGGTAGAGGGAAGGCGTCGCCAATCGTTTTTTCATTCAACTTGCGGAAATCAACGACGACGCGCCACCTTTTCTCACCGTCTGGTCCCGCTTTTTTGGGGACGACTAGCAGTGGTGAGTTCCATGGGCTTTTGCTGGGCTGGACAATGTCGTTGTCAAGCATTTCTCTGAGTTGCTCATTTATTACATTTCGCTGTGTCTCTGGTAACCGGTACATCTTTTGGTTAATGGGTGCTTGGTCTTGCACCAGAGGGATGTCATGGGTGATGGCATTGGTATGTGTAAGCCTGTCACCTTTTAAAAAGAATATGTCATCATATTCGTAACAGAGATTTTTTATTGAGGCTTTTTCCTCAAAATTTAAAGTTTCATCCAGACTGAGTTCTTGCTCTAATCTGGTGAGGCGGGGATGAATACTGGTGTCTTCTTGCTCGACATTGTTTGGGAACAAGTATTTTATGTGTTGTAGGGTGGCCGTCTGCTCAGCGCTTCTTGCCCTATTTTTATTATTCTTAAATCTAGTCTTCTTTAATGATTTTATATTACTGATTTTACCTCTTAACCTACTTGTTTTATATATGAGAGGCGCTGGGCCAGGTGGATCTGCGGGAGTTGCTAACGGCAGACCTTTTGTATGCTGGCCAGCGCCTGACGTTGGGGTTTTCAGGAGGGACCCGCAAGCGTCTTGGAGCAGTTTCTTATGACTGCTTAATTGACTGGGGCTCTTATGCCCTATTTTCTTAATCTTAGATCTAATTATATTTTGATGCTCCTCATCGCCGTCATTTCGACTCATGGGATTCAAAGGATGGGCTGTTGCAATATTTTTGTCTGGCTCTCGTTTGATGGGGACGACAGTGTAGTCTTTAATGGGAACCAGATTTAGGTTCACGCTGTTTAGAACTACTTGTGTACTGCGTGTATTGAGGATTCCGATAGGGACTGCTTTTAACCCAGCTGAGAGTAAGCTGTTTGCTAAGAAGACTCCGTCGTCTATTTCTTTCGACAGACTGAGCATTTCTTCCTGCAACTGCAACGGAACTTTGACTACGATCTGAGACCTTGCTGGTACGCACACAGGTTCATTTAAATTCACCTGATACTGTCCAGTCTTACGGGCCGGATCTTCGGTAATCAAGTCACCCTTATCGCGTTCTTGTAAGTCACAGCCGACTTCTTCTGACTGAGAAGCTTTGAGAACACTTCGGGTAGAAGGTGTATCCCCGTCGGGTTTAATATCTTCTACCAGTGTCTCTTTGTTGACTGTGTTTTGTGAACACGGGTTGTCCGATGCGGTTTCTAATGGAACAGCAAACTCTTCTGGATTGGTTTCCGTGCGAGGAAATCGCAGAACCTTGTTGGGTCCCTCAACATTACAATTTTTGGCTAGGAAATCATTTCCTAGTAAGCCGTCGTCAGAAATACCTGGGATATTTTTTACCACCTGAAAGTTGCAAGGTAAGTTACTTTTTAGCAGGAAGTTTCCTTGGCAACTTCCTAAGGTTTTTCCGGTGCCAAAGGGGCTTTGAAGCGTTAGTTTTTTATTGGGATTTATTAGCTCGCGAGATTTGAGAGCTTTTTTCTTAATTATACTGATCTCAGCGCCGGTGTCCACTATTAGCTGGGCCTGACCATTTAGACTTATGTCTAGAGGGAGTCTGGCGGTGGGCACACTGAAGTCGGGCGGCTGAGAAGACCATTTTATATTGCTGGTAGGGTTTATAGTCGAGCCGGGGAGTTTTGGGTCGACTCTTTGTCGTTTCCCTGTTTTTTATCCTCCCATTTTTGCTTTTGTCGACACTCGTCGATCTTGTGTCCGCGGCGCCCACAAAAATCACATTTTTGTCTTATATTAAAGACTCTGGGGCCTTTTGTATTGCTTGGGTCTGACTGTGGGGGATTGCTAGGCGATCCTCTTGTGAAACGATTTGCAGACTGTGTTTGGTTGTTTCGGCGGCAGTCGCGAATGTCATGCCCGTAACTTCTACAGTTAGAGCAGAAGGGGGTGTTTTTGCGTTTTAAACACTCCGTGTAGGTGTGTCCCCGCTTCTGGCAGAAATTACAGGTGATGTTTTGTACCAGATTCTGTGTATCCGGTTGTCTAGATTCCCTTCGTGGAAACGGCGGGCGTAGTGGTTGAGCATGAACGTATGGGGGATTAAACTGTCTGGGCTCTTGTGCTCGTGGTGATGCATACATGGGTGGCTGTGGTGCTTGATTGTAAGGTGTTCGGCTAAGAGCTCGAACTCGAAGACTTGGGTCTATTGGTGCCATTGGATATGGCTGCTGCGTTAGCGGCGTTTGGACGAACACTGTGCCTGCTTGTAACTTTTCCATATCTAAAGCCTTTTGTATCAGCTGCTCTAGATCATTTTCTACCAGAGTGAGGAGGTACTGGCATAGGTGGGGATTGTTCACTCCACTTTTGAGGGCATTCTTGGCGAAGTCCGCCAACTGTGTCTTCACAGCTGGGGCTGCCGTTGCTCCGTACTTCAGTACCGCTGCCTCATTGCAAAGCATCAGCAACTGCTTCACTCTTGTTGTGAAGGCAGTGAGAGTTTCCAACGGGTTTTGCCTCATTGTGATCAATTTGTTGACCAACTCTTGGTACGATTCTCGTGGTAAATAGGTTCTGTTCAGACGTTCCTCCACCTCACTAAAAGTAGTTGGAACGTCCGAAGCAAACAGCTGATAAGCATCGCCACGAAGTCTTGTGGGCAAGATATGTAGGAAGGCTGGTTTTTCTTCCTCACTTAAACAGTGTAAGGCCTGTTTGCAACAGCCAATAAATGTTTGTAGCTCACGACCTAGCTGTGGGGTATTTTCACCCGAAAACAGAGGAACTAGTTGTGCCGTGAGCTTGGCCACCTTTGCATAATCTACCATTGTGATTATCTTTTTATTTAAACTTTTGTAGGGTAGTCTACTGGTGCTTTGACGAGTTTCAGGGCTGGTTTCTGGACTAGAATCCGTGAAGGATACTTCTAGCCAGCCACTAAGGAGATTTTCTGCGGTTGTTTGGTCACCACTAATATCACTGACACTAGTATCACTATCAGCACTTACAACTACACTGGCTGTGGTCTTATCTATACCTAAAGAACGCGAAAGCCCGGCGAATTCGATAAGCTCCTGTTTGAATCGCTCTGTTTCTTTTTTGAATTTTTCGATTTGCGTCAGCCTCTGCTCTCTGCCTTGACTTAATCTGTGGTCAAGTGCGTCGCAGTGCGTGACAGTGAGCTTATCGGATTCACGTGCCTTCTCTAATAACTTATCTAAAAATTTATCTAGACTTACTTTAGATACAACTGTGGGCCCTGTTAAAACGGTGCCGCTTCGAAGGCGAACTCCTGTTGCTTCTTGCTGTGATGGGTCGTCTTCTTGGACGTTTTCTGTACCTTCCCGGAGGTGTTGGAGATTTTCACCTGGGGATTTCTCCGCGTCGGATGAAGGTATGTAGTCTAATCTCGTGCCTGTCTCAGGTGCCGGTGTCGAGCTTTCTCCTGACATATGCGTCCCGCGTTGTCCAAAAGGGGGGCTTCCAGCCTTCTTAGAGTACTCCCTTCTGGAATGCTTTTTGCTGCTAGGGGGGCTCCTGCCGTCTTAATTCCCTTGGCTGAGATTGAAAGGGGGGCTTTTGCCGACTTCGAGATCCCTTTCAATCCTGGAACGAAGTTACAATTTTCCGGTGCTTCTTTTTGCTGCTGGGGGGGCCCTAGGCCTACTTACTTCCCCTGGATATGGTTGAAAGGGGGGCTTAAAGCCTTCTTCGAAATCCCCTTCAACCCAGGAACGATGATATCTTCCTCCTGGAGTTGGTTGTAAATGGGTGTCCGTTGTCCTGACTTCTTTCCGGCTGGGAATGAGCTTCTATTAGTGAGTCCAGGTCCCTTGTTGATTTCGTTCCCCTTTTTTTTTTCACTCACTGGGGTGAACGCTTGCTCGCCTGGAGCAGAGGCGCCTATAGATGAGATCTACCCCGAGCGTTGGGGGTGACGTGGCCTTATAGTGTGGCTAGTGTCACAGGTTCCCCGTAGATTCTTGCAGGATCAAGGCTTTTCAAGCGTTTACGATCTTTTAACTTGACCAAGCTTCCTTGATCCTACCGGCTGCGCCAATTTTGTTGTATATATATCGTTCGTGGTTATTTAATTATGTTGTTGAACGTCCGATTTATAAACTTCCTATTTTCTCCTTAAGATTAACGCTCACCTGAGTGCAGTTAATCCAATGCAGGCTTAATAACACAACCACTCTTAGAACAATATTTTCTTTTTATTCACCTTAACACTATTTACATGACATGCAAACTCGATTTCACTTTAAAAAAAACGCTCACTAAAGTATACGAACAAGTTTATGGAACTTAGTTCCTAGAAAATCTTAAAGATTCCACTTTTGGGAAAACACTCACTAAAATTATATGAACTCGTTCTTTTATTTTTCTTCTTAGTTTCTACAAAATCTTAAAGACCGTCCGAAATATCCGTTTTTAACCACTAACTTTTGCAAAAACATCAAAAATAACTCGAAGTTAAAGAAGTCAAAAAGACAACTCGAGACCGCCCGCCAACATACCAAAAAACCAACTCTATTCTTGATCACATTCATCGTGATCAAGAGCAATTGCTCAGGATAGAAAATGCTAAGTTGCATTTTCTTATCCTGAGAAAATTTTACTTTTTAATTCTGGACTTGTTCAAACATGTCCAGAATTATTCGCGTTGAACGATGGCTGCAAAAATGTAATCTTACACTTTTGAAAACATCAGCCACCGTCCCGTCGTTTGACAATCGCGACGCGCATATACATGCAATGCATTTGTGTGGCGTGCGGTTCTTATTACAAAAGTTTTTTTTGTCGTAATATGTATGTACGTATGTATATGCATGTTGAATTTTTTCGCGGCAAATTGTACTGAAGGTACAATTTGCTTTTTGATTTATTTTGTAATTAAATTATTGAAATGACAAATTTTGCTGAAGGCAAAATTTTGTCGTGGAAATTTTAAAGTAAAACGACTTGGGGTGTAAAATGAAACTTTTGTTTTTCCCAAGTCGTTTGATGGGAAAAATTTTATGACTTGTTAGGAATGTGAAGAAAATTGCTGATGCAATTTTCTTCATCCTTTTTGGACGATAAACTAATCATGTTTTGTGCATGATTAGTTTACTGAATTTTTATATTTTATATTTATATTTTTCTTTTATATGCCCAATTTTAGGTTTCTAGGTATATAGGGCTTATTAATTATTTGTGTTTTTTTTTTATTTTTACCTGTTAGGCCCTAAGGTTTTATATACCTACATATGGTACATATATGTACCTAAGTTTTTTTATACATAACAGTGTTGCCATATAAAAATTTTGGTTTTTTATATATACTTGGAAAACGATCAGTCCTAGATATTTTTATTGTACTAAAAACCGCTTCAGAATAAGAAATCCTATAAAATTGGTTATAATCATTTTTGCTGTCCGAGCAGCCGTTCTAGAAATATATGCGAGAAACCAATGTAAAAAATCAAAATTGCTCAAATGGGTGACCATACGAAATTTGATACGTGCATTCATCTAGAGTATCATAAGAATTGGTCTTAGACCAATTCTAGCTTTTTCACTTGTTTGCTTTAGAATTAAGAACTAACAACATAACTGCCAATTAAAAATACAGGGGAAGTGCGTACAAAATGACATATACGGGTAAAACGACAGACTGCTCCATTTGATATCGAATTACGTGATACCAACAATATTAACCAAACTGTGAAAACATCACAGCAGCCCACTTATTCGCGCAAGTGCAGCAAGAGAAAACCGGGAAACACGTGTCACAAGTTTTTTCATTCAGATAAGTTTCTTTCAATTTTTCGAAAGTGTAGTGCTATACTCATATTATCTAATTGTTATTAAATCGGTACGTTGTTACCTTTTTTTATGAGATGAACTTGTTTTTTTTCACAAATAACTCATTTTTTTAAAATTTCCTATGTATTTATATTATTTGAATACTCTGAGGGCAAAATGACATACCGGTAGTATGTACAAAATGACATTCGGATGTCATTTTGTCCGTTGAAGTGTACATGTCTGGGTTAAAAGAATAATTTGACTTATATTTGCAGTTACTAGTGACAGAATGCCGCGAGACTATAAAAAGAAAACTGATCGACAATCCTGAAGCCATGTATCAATGCAGAAGGCAATTGAAGCTGTCCAACAAATAAAACAAAATGGGCTGGCTATTAGCAGCTAATACATTTTGTGTCCCTCGGGCTAATCTCAGAAGGCATGCATTAGGCATGAACAAAACTTTAGAGCGTAATACCAAAGGCTTAGGAAGATATAAGCGGACGTTTCCTCCTCGTAAAGGAGCCCAGGAGCTTGCCTTCCAATTAGCAGAGAAAAACGGCTTTTCTCATAATTTCAATTTAGAAAAAGGATGACCTGGACAGGAGTTGCTATGCGGTTTTCTGAAAAGAAATAATGATATTTCCCTGTGTGCACCTGAACCCACTTCGGCGGCCAGGGCTCAGGCTTTCAATAAACCACAAGTTGAAAAGTTTTTCAAGACTTATGAAGAGCTATTGAATATTCATAGCTTCTGCCCAAATAAAATTTATAATGTTGATGAATCTGGTATCTCCACCGTTCAGAAGCCTCAGAAAATTATAGCAACGACCGATAGAAAGCAAGTGGGTTGTCTCACCAGTGCTGAACGTGGATCGCATGTAACAGTTGTGGGTTGTATGAATGCGGCTGGTACATACAACACTCCATGTATGATATTTCCAAGAAAAAATATGAAAAATGAACTTGTGGACGAAGCACCTACTGGCACACTGGTAATAGCACAAGAATCGGGATGGATGACTGCAGAAATGTTTTTAAGATGACTGAAACACTTTCAAGTCTATGCAAAGGCAAGTGTCGAAGATAAAGTGATTCTTATTCTCGATGGACATGCAAGTCACAAAGGATTAGAGGCTTTGAATTATGCAAAGGAGAATGGCATAGATATTTTATGTCTGCCCCCACACTGCACTCACCGGATGCAACCACTGGATGTGAGCTTTTACGGACCATTAAAAACTTATTTTGATCAGGAAATTTCCAAGTGGGTCCCGGTCGGGTTATTACTGATTTACAAATCGGATATTTGTTTAACCAAACTTATGGGAAAGCAGCGGCAGTTCGAAATGCGTGCCATGGTTTTAAATCACTGGTCTTTGGCCTGTAGATCCTCATATCTTTCCTGATTATATACTATTTGAGCCCGCTGAGACAACAAATATTCCGCTGAATACTAAAATCTCTGAATTTCCTATAAGAAATCAGCCCCTTCCTCAGCCAAAGAATTCAAAAAATTATTGCACGAATACCAGTATAAATGAAGATGATATACCTCCAACAACGGCCAATAACTGTCAACCTGGTTGTTCTAAAGACTCATTACCATTTCCTGTGTAAGATATTTCACCAGCTCTACAGGGCGCATTTGTTAGTGGCCAGGGTAAAAGGAAACCAAAGTGTCGCCAAACAAATTTGTTATTAACTTCAACCCTTAATATGAAGGAAGTAAAGAAAATAAATGCGCTCAAAAATCCACCTCAAATAAGAAAAAGGAAGACCACGAAGGCTCTTTCTGGTGACGATACAGATGAAGAAGACTTTGCAGCTGACACGCAAGACTGCGATGAGGACTGTCCGTGCATATATTGTAACGACCTTTTTTCGCACTCTAGGCCTGGTGAAGGCTGGTTACGATGCATGATGTGCTCTCATTGGTCTCATGCTTTATTTGTGAGCTATGTACCTAATAGTTAGTTACTATTGTTGTATGTCATTATGTCCGAAGCTCGTATGTCATTTTACCCATACTATACGGACAAAATGGTTTTTGCTTGTTCTTTTATATATGGTTAATAAATTTTTTGTCCTTGTTTTTTCTTTTCTTTCAAAGACTATGTAACTTTTTTATTATGAACCAAAAACGTTAAAGATTTATAAATCAAAATAAAAATACTATGTCATTTTGTACGTACTTCCCCTAACCATATTAAATTGTCGATTACCCTTAGCAGTAAGTACTTGGACAAGCTTTGGACAAAACCTTTCACGTGGGTCTGAAATTGCTGGAATACAAGGACTCATTTTTAGGGTTCCGTACCCAAGGAATGAAATCAGAGCACTCAGAATAGTTTTCAAAAATATTAAAAGGATTTTAATTGGTTTTCTTGAAGAAAAGAACTTGTTAACGCCTTTTCGATTCTTATCCGCAAGGATTCAATTTAATTAGGCCTAAGATTGTACGAATTAACGAATGTTTTTTGGGAATTTTCATAATTTCCTTGGGATAGGGGCGGGGGCAGTCCGCATTCTGTGGGGGGGGGGGCTCCCTGGTCACTACCTAGATACGCCAATGCGTATACGACAAACGCATTCTGAATTAAATTAATCATAGCTCCTCAACTACTTTAGTAGGAAGCCAAGTTCATGCAGTTTTAGTAAACTAATAAATCAGGGAGGGGGGGGGGGGTAATAATCATACAAAAATACCATAATCCTATCGAGCAGATAATTTTTAATTGATGGTTCATCATTAAAATAAGTGTTTTCCAGCTTCATGATCAAATAGCGTATACTACAAACCAATATTCGTCCAACGATAACTCTAATACTTTAAAGCTTATATCGGATACACCACCAACGTTTTGAAAAGGTACAGTGCACATAAAAAAAAGATCATAGAACGCTTTAAAGTTGCAAAATCTGTGGAATTGAGTTTAGTGCAAAACAACCATAAACACATTACACTACTATGTAGTAGCCCAGTCAGTTGGGGTTTATGGCCTACAAAAGGTGGGGTAGTTGTGATTTTTATATACATATGTTTTTCAGTTCTGGGCCCCGATCGAAAATCCAAGTTTAGACCTTTGTGGGGCTCCGCGCGGTCTGCCATCTTGGATTAAAGGTACCAAAAATTGGTTTTTTCAAAATTATTCCTGAACGGTTGATCCTATGCCAAAAATGTAAAAATATAAATTTTAAGAAAACTTAATTCTCTACATTTTTTGTGAAAACATTTTTTTGTAAGTCTTATGTGTAACGAGTTACAGCGGCGGAAACGTAACCAGTCTTCCAAAAAAAATTATACATGTAGTACCATTTATATAGGGTGTTTCGTCCATGGTGGTCCATAGGACAGGAGATGATAGTAGTCGACTAGTTAAACATAAAATTGTTTGGCAAGTGGGCAGCGGTAGTTCAACCGTTTCACAGGGTGATTAAGAAAATTCGGTAGTCTTTCACAAAATACCCTGTATTTTAAAAAGTAAGTGTACGGTCACTTTCAGAACTCATTGTGTGCACAACTTCATGACCTTCCCAACGACTACACGACCAGCCCAGTACTCCTCTCCCCTCAGGATTTATGTTGGTCTAAACTAGAGATAATTTATTCCATAAGTGACTGAAAACACTTCCTTTTAAAAAAATATCGTCTAATTTCGGTATGACCTGAATAGGTTATGAGCTAATAAATGTTTAACGGCTACAGATAGCACCTAGGTAAAATTAAAGAGGAAAGTCCACAATTTCCAGTTTTAATAGAAAAAATCATGTTAACTACTTTTTTGTAAACAAAAAAAAGTTCGAAGTGAAAAAAAGGTTAGAACATCCGAAATTCTTAGTTTAGCCCACCATAACTCCTGAGGAGAGAGGACTACTGGGCTGGTCGAGTAGTCGTTGGCAAGGCCATGAAGTTGTGCATACAGTGAGCTTTGAAAGTGCCTGCCCGTACACTTACGTTTTAAAATACAGGGTATTTTGTGAAAGACAACCGAATTTTCTTAATCACCCTGTAGCTCCGAAACGGTTGAGATGCCGCTGCCCACTTGCCAAACAATTTTTTGTTTAACTAGTTGCTAACTACTATCACCTTCTGTCCTATGGATCACCATGGACGAAACACCCTATGTAAATGGTATTATATGTATGAATTTTTATGGAAGAATAGATATTCACGTTTCCGCCACTGTAACTCGTTAGACATGAGACTTACAAAACAAGTATTTCCACAAAAAATGTAGAGAATGAAGTTTTCGTCAAGTTTATATGTCTACATTTTTGGCATAGGATCAACCGTTGAGGAATAATTTTGAAAAATCCAATTTTTGGTACCTTTAATCCAAGGTGCCGGACCACGCGGAACCCCCGCAAGGGCCTAAACTTGAATTTTTTATCGGGGTCCGAAACTGAATATCATATTGTTACAGGATAGCTTGCCTCACCCCAAAGTCGCAGAAAATTGATCTGTATCTTTCAAAGAAAACAGAAAATTACCACGAAGTCTACACCAGCGTGAAAGATTCGCTTTAGATGGGCCCTATACCATTTAGCATCTTCCTTCTTGTATGCTTCTCTGGTATTAATTTATGTTCATCTGCGGAACCAGAACGACCTGCTGTCCATATGGGGAAACCTTCTGGTCTCTCTGTTAAAAAAAATTCACCTTCGGTCCCAAACTTGTTACGTGGAAAGCTGGTTAATGTCGTCAATTCCTGTGTGTTGTCTCATATCTAGAGTCCGTTAGAAAATTCGCCAAAATCTAACGCCAAGAACTTTTCACGAATGCTTAGAACTACAAACTACTTCTTGCCGCAACGAATGAGCCAAGTTGGATTGTAAAGAAATTTAAAAATTATATAAAACTTTGCACAAATATCAAATTAAACACGACGCGGAATAAAACCACGAAACAAAACAATAAACCGAACTTAACATGGCGCATTGTCAAAACGTGCCAATTCCAACCCAATTCCGATTCAGACTCAGCACCACGATTCTTCCTCAAATCTACTAAAATTCAAAGCAGCCACTGCAACCGATGGTAATTAGAGGGCGACCCACACGTACCAGCACGAAACCCGAACATTTTGCTGGACATGTGCTTAGACATGTCAACGCAATAATTTTCCCAATGACCTATATTGACAGATAAATAGAAAAACGAATTTTGACACGTCCCAGATGGAATTGGACATTTCTAATTTAAAAGCAGTTAAAGTTTTGTTTGGACAAGTATGAACAATAAAAGTCTTTCAGCAGAATTTGAAAGCAAATATAAAAAATTGGAAATCAAATAAAAACTTTAACAAATATAGAAAACTAAAATCGAACGAAAAATTTGACAGCTGTAGAAAATTAAAATTAAATGATAATTTTGACATACGGAAAATAAAAAATTTACCAAGCTTTGACAGTTATCAAAAGTAAAATTAAAAATATAATTGTGGCAGATATGTAAAATAAAAATTAGGCAAAAAGCGTTGAGAGATATTAAAATGGAATATAATCGAAAATTTTAACAGATATGGAAAAGTAGAGATAGATGAAATATTTGCGATGTAATAAAGAATTGTATTAGGAATATAAGGTAATTGGAACTAGTTATGATCAATGGTAGAAACAGAAAAATTTGTACAAGAAATTAAAAACATTAATTATGATCAAGTTTTAAATAGTGTCGACTTTTAAAAATAGATGTCGCTAAGTAGGATTAAAAAATTTTGGGTAAGCGGCCATGTTGGTGTCAGAGTGTCTTGTCTTGTTCTGGCTGTGTATTAAAAAACTGACATAAATAGAGTTCTCGTGTATCAGAAATAACAATCCATTGAAATAATAAAAAAAAGTAAAGATTCAGAGAATTAAATTATCAAAGAAGTTTACGATAAACCGGTAAATTGTTGAAACGAAAATTTATAGGAAACCAACAAAGAAGACACGTAATTCCCTTAACTAGCAGTGGCCAAGATCTAAGACATTGACCACTGTTTATGATGCTTTCCTGGAAGGTCTTGCCCTCCCAGCAGCTGAGATTCCACATCCAACGGATTTCTGTAACGATGGATCGTTCATTTGGGGATTCAATCTTCAGGATCGAAAAAGTGAGTAGCCTGACTCAACTGGAGTGCACTGGGCCAGGCGGGCCACTAAGAATTTCATTGTGGCGGTAAATGCTTTGGATAGCGTTATATTTGGTATCCCCAATAACGAAGACGTTTATGCTAAGTACGGAGCTAAATTTGGTTCAGTCATATTGTTTCTATCATTCGATGAAAGGAAAGCTGTTTTTGAAGGTTTAATCGTTGCCTCCGATCATTCAGCTGGCCATTCTGGGAATCTCGCAAAACAATTGAGTGGAGATAATAAAAATACAACTACCCCAGCTTTTATAGGGCAAAGGCCTTGTTTAGTCCCTATTGACTGGACTATAGCGTTTCCCCCAACTTTAACCCTTAACCGCTCGGGTGCGGTCAATTTGACCGCTGCAGATTGTGGCGATACCAACTGCTTACGCTTTCACTGGTAATATGCACTTCTCTCTTCCGGTACCTTCCTAGATCTGTACCTAAGTACGGTTTCTCCTTTCATAGCGATCGTACGTGCCTCCGTCTTTCTATTATTCGCGTGCAAAAATCGACAGCGGTCACAGTGACCACATCCGGCCTGTTACGTTTTTTTTTTTTTTATAACAATTTAGAAAATACTAATTAATGAATGAACATCGATTTCAAATTGAACAGTAGCTATTGGACGGCAATATTAATGCTAGTGCAAGTGTTCAGGACGGAGAAGGCAGTGATGTTGGTCAAGATGTTGAGCGTAACAATTTATTAGATCAAAGATGTCCTCGGCATTCTTGTACATGGCCGATGATTATATTCTATCGTATCCTTGACAGTGCTAGCTCCAACACATTTATTCTTTACAATTCACTGCAAGATAACAAACTAATAAAATAAGTAAAAAACGAGTTTTCAAACAAAACTAAGGCGAAGCCGCATGAAAAGTAGAAAATAAACTTTTCTTCACACACAGAGGTGGACTCAGATTTTTTGATTGGGACATTTCTCTTGAATATTCTTTCTCTTCATGAATCAAATCACTTATTACCTCTGATTGATCATACTGAAATATATCGGTGATTTTCAGCGAATAAAATCTGAGTCCACCTCTGTGTGTGAAGAAAAGTCTATTTTCTACTTTTTCATGCGGCTTGGCCTCAGTTTTGTTTGAAAACTCGTTTTTTTACTTATTTTATTTTCTGCCTTTTTCACGTTAACTAAATTGTTATTACGTCCTGCATGGAGATATTTTAAAAAAAATTTATGACGGCTGAAAAGACACTGATTTACTGAATTTTCCCGATTTTCCATGTTTTTCACAGACTTTTCCTATTATTATGAATTTTTTTTAAAAATTTACCAGAATTTTCCTCGATTTTTCATGCAAGCTTTTATGATTGTTGAAGAGAAAGTATTGATGCCAGTAGGACGGAAAAAAAATGATTCCGAATAGCTTATAAAACTTTTTTGTCGGAAAATTTTCCGGAAAAGTCGGAAAATTCCGGAAATTTTCGGAAAGTTTTCCAGAAAAATTGGAAAATTCTGCATTTTTCCTGAAACAGATTTATCACTAATCATATCGATGAAAACTTTGCGATGTTTTTCCCGCTTTTCCGGGTTTTCCATGGCGTTTTCCACAAAAGCAACTTTATCCAACTTATTTCGCTCTACAACTTTGTCTTAGGTTGCAAAACGCTCAAATGCTTCCTTGCTCGGAAAATCTCCGGAAAAGCGTTTTACATGAATATTCATCGGTTTTTTCTGAAGTTTTCACCATTGTCGGAGAGAAAATAATGATTTTAGTAGATAGGGAACTTGATCCTGCATAATTTGGAAAACTTTTTTACCGGAAAATTTTCCGGAAAATTCGGAAAATTCCGGAAATTTTTTTCGGAAAATTCGGAAAACGGATTTATCACGAATAAAATTTGTACCTAATACTAATTTTCAAATAATTTTTCCCGATTTTCGGGTTTTCCAGGAAATTTCCGGTTTAAATTTTGATAGATTCAATTGTCACGCTACCTGAACCTGTGTGCCAAATTTCAGCTCGCTGTGATGACGAAAAGTGGGTCTACGAGAGTGTCGAAAATAGTAAAAAAGAAATATACGTCTGTCTGTATATTTCTTTTTTTTTATTATTTTCGACACTTTCGTGTACGAGTTAAAGGGACGACTTGGCCTCAAAAAGACTTGATTTTTCGAGAAATGTTGCGAAAATATTCGTGAGACCGCAATTGCTAAGACAACATCAATCGCATTGCCAAATTATAACAGAAAAGGTATCAGAAGTATAAGAAAAGTTGGAAACTAGAAGGAAATGCAGCACATGTAGTCTAAAGAAAAAAAGAAAAACATTCTATAATTGTTTTGCCTAGAAAGCAACCATATGTATCGAATGTAGCCGAAAAATGTGTCTGATTGTCTTGAAAAGGCTGTGTAAAAAGTGTGGTGCATTTACATTATAACTTTTATTATTTATATATATATTTATTTATGTAAACAACTGATCTCTTTAGGCGCTAAAGTAGATAAAACATTTCAAAGATAATTTAATTTTGCTGCATTGGAATGTTATGAAGAAAAAGTTCTGTTTTTTGTGAAATTTCAGTTTAATATTTTATTTTTGCTTAACTATAACTCACGGAGAGGTAGTTTCTTGTTTTTTTCTCTTTTTATGTGACAGAAAACTTTATAGTGTCTGTTTTTCATTTTTTAAAAAATTTTCCCTGAATTATTTATGAAAATTAATTGTTACTACAATTAGCGGTCACAGAGACTCGGCCTATAGTGCTACGAAAATGCCACCCGGCCAGTTGAGAGTTAAAAAAAAAATAGATAAGAAAACCCTTTGGACTTAACTTAAGCAGTACTTTAATTCTTTTTCAAAAACCCGTTGTAAGTGAGTGTAAGACTGAGGACTTAATTTCTCCCGGTTAAAATAATTTTAACTAAACGTATAGTAAGGACCTACAAGTATAAAAAATAATAAAATAATTTCTATATGTTTTTTTTTCTTACATAATTACGCCATCATTCTCAACTACTGTCATGGTTCAGTCTCAAAAGCACAGTATCCATCTTGTCACATTATTCAACCATTTATACACTCCTTGGTTGACTTAACTATTCTGCTAACAAAGCATTACACGGTGGTTTCCGTGGTGTCACGATTTATTATCTTAGCAATTTTGGGAACATCCCCTATCTTTATCATTCCTTCAAGATATATAGACTGTGAATATAATACATAGAGGCACTTGTCTTAAAGCGGCAGTTTAGCCATAGAGCCTCACATTTACATGGCATAAATTGTAATAATTTCATCATTAATGAATACAACAACACATTTTCGGTGTTAAATTGGGGTGGCTTTACGAATAGGAAATATTTAATGAGGGGGGAGATAATTATGCAGAAGATAAAAAAAATCAACAGAATTGATTTTTCCATTCTATCAGGCTTTAACATTACTACAAACGTGAAGGTATTTGAAGTGATCAACAACAAAACATTTTTTCTTAAATCAATTAAATTAAAATTTGAAGCATTGATTGGTGTAGGCGGTTTACAAGTTTGATTTTATTTTTTAACTAATCAAAGCTATGTTACTATACACAAGTATCGACTTTCACTTGTATATTTGTATACTGCTTGAGAAAACGTTGAACAGCTGAAATTTTATAAATGGAAGATGGAAAATATGTAGGTGTAGCTCCTTCTGTTCCAGAAAAAAAATGGCTGAACCCATTTTATACATTTCATTGAATTGAATTAAATTGAATTAAAAAGTTCAACAATTTTTCTATATAATAATAATTCTCAGATTTATTTAATCCTTTAACCAATTAGTTCAAACTTTAAGGAAATAAATTTAAACCTTGAACAAATGATTTTAAACCCTAAACAAATAAATTTAAACCTTGAACAAATAATTTTAAACCCTTAACAAATATATTTAAACCCTTAACGAATGAGTTTCAACTGTTAACAAAAAGACTTAAACCTTTAGCCAATATATTTAAACTCTTAACAAATTTATATTTAAAATATTTTATTTCAACTTAAGTAAGCATTTCATACAATTCTTTTCTCAAAATTTTGGGTGCATATATTATCTGCAATACTTCTGACTTTTCAGGGCAACGGTTGACCATCCACTGCCTTAGGAGTCAGTAAACCAAATCCATTATATAGTTGCAACAGTCATTAGGTGTGCTTTGTTGCAGTCTATCTTCGATCTATGAAAGAAGATTATGTTTTCTACTCATGTCACCTAAAACTTCTATTTTGAAATTTTGCAAAGATTCAAGTCATGGCAATTTGATCATTTTCTCTATACTTTCAAAACCTTGTATTTCTATGCATCCTACAAGTCAATTCAATTCGCAATCTCCTGTATTCTGCTGTGCACTGTACGGATACAAAAGAACACAGCTTATATATGCACCCACAATTTGAGAAAACTATGAAATGCTTACATAAGTTGAAATAAAATATTTTAAATATACCATTCTAAAAGACTTTCCACCTTCTGCCAATCCTGAGTTTAATTACATCTGGATTAGGTTCAAACTTCACAGGCACATCATCTACTTTTGCTTCCTTTATCGCAGCCCAAATATGTCTGATGACGACACGGTATCCGTATTTCACAATATCTCCAACAATATTGATCATTTGCTTTCTGTCTCCCCCTCTTCCGAAATCGTCTTGGCAGGTGATTTTAATGTCCATAACATACCGTGGCTCAGACATTCTTCTACCACAAGTCCTGCGGGCCGATTCGTTGAACTATTTTGTGAATCTTTCAATTTGCATCAGCTAGTGGATGCACCGACGAGAATCCCTGATGCAGCTGGAGATAGGGCCAATTTACTAGATTTGTTTCTGTCATCTCACCCTGACAAATATTCTATCCCAGTCGGCTCCCCTCTTGGTAATTCAGACCACTGTCTAATCACGGCTCAATTTATCACCTCATGTCTGCGCCGCCCCACTTCTCCACCTACAAGTAGGCTTCTCTGGCACTATAAGAACGCTGATTGGGAAAGTCTCAATCAGTATCTTAGAGATATAGATTGGTCGGTCTGTTTTGCTTCGAGGGATGCTGATGAATGCACATTAGAACTTAGTAACTTACTAAGTCTAGGCATGCGTGAATATATTCCGTATTCTTACAGCAGATCTCAACAACAGCAAAATCGCTCTTGGTTTAACGATAAGTGCAACCAAGCTATAAAAGCGAAAGAGTCTGCTTTTCGCGCCTATCAAGTGCATCCTTGTCCAGAACTGAAAGAAATCTACAAGACTGCACGGAACACCTGCAAGTCCATTATCCAGAGAGAAAAATTTCTTTTTGACCAGAATGTTAGACAAAGAATCTTGGCAAGCCGCAAAGCTAGTAAAGGTTTCTGGTCCCTGGTCAAAACCATCAGGAACAACTTCAGCAGTTCCTCTATACCTTCACTACTTAATAATGGTGAAGTGGTTGTTGACTCCCAGGATAAAGCTAATATTTTGGCTGCTAGATTCGCATCAAATTCTTTTCTTCCACCCACTTCACAGGCACCTGTCGTGCATCCCCCGTGCGGATGAGTACAAGAGCCAAAACACATCCGTACGAGAGATGTGTTCAAAGTCCTTAATGGTATCAACGTCTCTAAAGCCGCAGGACCTGATGGTTTCTCGCCCCTGTTAATTAAAAGCTGTGGCTCTTCCTTGGCTAAACCTCTGCGCAAACTATTCTACTTGTCTTATTCGACAGGAAAATTCCCAACAGCTTGGAAACTAGCTCACGTTCAGCCTATTCCCAAGAAAGGAGAGGGTAGCGATCCCTCAAATTATCGACCAATTGCAATCACTTCGATTCTTTGAAAGGTTTTTGAATCTATCATTAACTCCAAATTAATGAAGTATCTGGAAACCAATCAGCTCATCAACGATCGCCAATACGGCTTCCGGCACGGTCGCTCATCTGGAGACTTGCTGACTTTTCTTACGGAACGTTGGAATCGTAGTCTTTACAATTATGGTGAGTCCAAAATCGTTGCTCTAGATATTTCAAGGGCCTTTGATAGAGTCTGGCATCCAGCCCTTTTAGCCAAACTCAAAGCACTTGGTCTTTCCCCTCCTCTTCTATTATGGATTGAAAGTTTTTTATCTAGTCGCCAAATACGTGTTGTATTAGATGGCGTTATATCTGAACCTCATCCTATTAATGCCGGTGTCCCCCAGGGCTCTGTTATTTCTCCGACTCTATTTCTAATCTTCATTAATGATCTGCTTTCCCTTACTTTTAATCCTATCCATAGCTTTGCTGATGACAGTACCCTTGATTTCGCATACTCCTTTGACACCCTTGCGGATTCCAGAGGGAATGCCACATGTGTTAAACGAGACTGCATGATTAGATCATTGAATAACGATCTTGACAATATTCTCGCTTGGGGCAAAGTGAATCGCGTCGAATTCAATGCATCTAAGATCCAAAGCTGTCTCATCTCATTAAAACAAGACCATCACTTAACCACTCCCGTTTCGTTTGATGGAGCATTAATTTCTGATTCACCGTCACTAAGAATTCTTGGCATTAATATTTCCAGTAAGTTAAGCTGGACAGATCACATCGTCTCGGTTGCCAAAGAAGCATCAACATGTCTTGGTTTTTTGAAAAGGTGTAAGAAATATTTCAGCCCATCAAATATAGCGCTCCTCTACAAGTCCTACATCAGACCTAGAATGGAATACAATTCCCATATCTGGGCCGGTGCTGGTCGCACAGCCTTAGCTTCATTGGATATTGTCCAAAAGAGAGCCTGCAAGCTCATTGGCGATGTGGCAATTACTCGTCATATCGACTCGCTCGAGCACCGTCGCAATGTTGGATGCCTTTCGCTCCTTTATCGCTATTTGCATGGTCAATGTTCTGATGAAATATCTAGTCTGATCCCTTGTTGAATAGTTCCTGCACGCAATACTCGCGCTGCATCCCGCGCTCATCCTTTTACCCTTCAAATTACCTTCGGCCGTACACTAAAATTCCGTGATGCTTTCTTATCCCGAACTGTGCGAATGTGGAACAGTCTACCATCTTCTGTCTTTCCTCCGGCATACAACCTGCGAAAGTTTAAGGACGACATACATTGGCACCTCCGCCGCTCTCCTCATATCCCTTAATCCTTTCCCTATCTCCTTCCTGCCACGCTGTGCTTTGCATCATAGGGTATCCCCTGAGCTTGGCTTAATAATATAAAAAAAAAAATTGTTAATAGTTTAAATAAATTTGCTAAAGGTTTAAGTCTTTTTGTTAACAGTTGAAACGCATTCGTTAAGGGGTTAAATTTATTTGTTAATGGTTTAAAATCATTTGTTCAAGGTTTAAATTTATTTGTTAACGGTTTAAAATCATTTGTTCAAGGTATAAATTTATTTGCTTAAAGTTTGAACTCATTTGTTAATGGTTTAAATATATCTAAGAATGGCATATTTAAATCATCATCTTGAGGTGTGTAACTACAAATTTATCTAGCTGTGGTCAAAAAACAACACTGAAACTCCTCGAAATGTTTGTGATTGAAATAAAAATTATTTATAATACCCAGGGTGTTCAGTAAATAAGTAGGTTGGAATATTCCAATGGATTCCTTGGAGTGTTCTAATGATGACACTTTTGTTCTAGACTTCCACCCTAAAATCAGTCCTTCCCCATCTAATTTAGGTTTGAATATAATTAGTTTTTCAAAGAAAGTGTCTCATCTTTTAAATGTATGTACAAAAGTCTTTTCAAGGATATCTCAGGATCAAACTTAAGCATTTGTTTCAAGAGAACATCCTTTTTAACGATATCCAATATGCTATGACTTATGGTAAAAAGCTTCAGTTATCGAACCTTTAAGTTGAATTCCAGAAAATATTAATACAAATTTGTCCTGTTATCCTTGATCTCGTACAATCCTTACACCAGGGAGATACCTTTTTTTTCTTCTAAATTTTGACCCGTTATTAGTCCTATAGAATGAAAAAAAATGTTAGTTTCTATTCAAAAGTTATTAATAATATTTTTGTGTTATACTAAAAGTGAAACAGTTTAATTTCTTAGTTAGAATTAGAATTAGAATTTATTAATGCAAAGACGTACACAAGATATTACAATCCTTTTTAGTACATTGTTATTTGATAAATGAACTAAGAAAATCAAAAATCAAAACCAGAAGCAAATTAAAAAGATTAACTAATAAAAGAATAATAAAATACCAAAGAAAAATAAAAGATATAGTAATAAATAAATAAAATACTAACTTAAGGTAGAACAAAAAAAAAGCACACGAAAACTAAATGTTAAACTATAAATGAGTAAACAAGCTATGTTATACAGGAAATAAGATAAAAGAGAGAAAAAAAGACACAATAGAATAAATGCAAAGAAAAGCAAGACAGTAATTAAAAATTATAATAAACAAAATAATAATAATAAAAATAATTGTTATGTTTTTAAGGAAACAATAAAAGAATGAAAGAACCAAACATCGAAATTGTTGCCAGCGTTCAGGGAGCTTAGGTCACTGGGCAGCAGGCCATATAGAAAAATGGCACCTTAGTAACCTCTTGAATATGACGAGCAACCGGCGTTTTAAATATAAGCTGATAATTTATTCAATAAACAAAAGATCTGAACATAGTAAGTATCCTCGAAGATGGTTCTGCGAGACCGTGGCATGACCAAATTTTGATTCCTGGCTGATTGGAAGAACTGAATATTATCAAGCAAATATTTTGGGGTGTTCGTGCGTAGTAAATTAAATAAAAAGTAAAGCGCTTTTAGGTTGAGATACGTGGACAGTGAGCAACCAAGTGGCTGTAATTTATAGGGAGACACATGGTCGAATCTGCGTAGGGCAAAGATAAATCTGATGCAGTCGTTGAAGGCAACTTCTAGCTTACGTCTACATGTGCTGTCAAGCTTAGGAAACACTAAGCTACAAGCCGTAGTCACATTTCTTTGCTTAATATATCGGCGGACAGACAAAGCTGCTGCAGTCCATAATAAATCTTACGTATAGAAGCATCAACATGATCACAGCACTTCATATTGGAGTTGATAATTATACCTAGATTTCTAGCTCTATTCACTAATGTAATATTAGTTCCGTTGAGCTCAGCTACTGGAATTCCATCAGTATGAAGACTATTATTGTGGAATATCATATATTGCGATTTGGATGGATTCAACTTAAGCTGATTATTTTCTGACCATTTGTGTATATTTTTGAGGTCTTTATTTAAGCGAGCAAAGCAATCCTCTATTAGCCCAATAGGCCTGTGTAGGTATATCGGAACATCGTCAGCATACATATGAATTTTTGCATCCTTTATAACTTTCGGTAGGTCTTTAATAAATATACTGAACAAAAGAGGTCCAAGTACTGATCCCTGAGGAACTCAGCAATAGGGCGGTAAAAGACCAGATAAAGTATTTTCCACTTTAACTTGGGTAACTCCGGATTAGCTGAATGCCTTAGAAAAATCCAAGAGCACAAGAACGCTAATGTGATCCTGTGATCAAGTGAAGATCGTAGATCATTGGTCACTTTTAGTACAGCTGATTCACTGCTATGGTGAGAACGGAAACCGGACTGCCACTCAGAGAGAAAGTTCGTATCCTCCAAGTCCTCCTGTATCTGCGCGGCCATCAACTTTTCTAAAACTTTAGAAAAAAAAAACACAAAATGCTAATCGGCCGCAGATCATTCATATCCTTCGGAGATATCTTTTTTGGAAGTGCCAGCAAAGTGGCAGTCCTCCATAAGCGCGGAAAAGTTGAGAAGATCAGGCAGGAATTAACATGTAATAAATGTCTAATAATGAAAGGCAGAGCAATTTAAATGAATCGTGAAGAAACTTCATCCGCTCCTAATGCATCTGATCGTATTGCATAGATAGCCCTTAATACCTCACTTGCATCAACACAAGGGAAAGAGAAAGTTATTTCGTGTTCAGTTAAAGGAGGAGAGTGATAAGAGAGATCTGCTTTAGCTTGAGCTGGGCGAACGGAATTACGGAAGTGAAGAAAGCATTTAGGTTATCCGGGTTGAATTCGCGCACAGGACTAACCTCCTTTCCACTAATGCTGGCCCTCTTCAGATTTTTCCACAGTATCCTTGAGGACAAGTTGGGGTTCAGTTTCGATGTAAAATACAAACGCTTTGACCTTCGAATTTCCGTAGTAACTCGATTTCGAGCCAATCTGTACAATTGCCTGCTGTAACTAGTTTTAACACGACCATGGATCCAATAGAGATACTCTCTCTCAATAATGAGAGTAGATATTTCAGCAGAAAACCATGGACATCCAGTGGGGGCAAAATGCGCTTTCTTTTCAGCGGAACTTGCCTCTCATACAAATATTTTATTCGACTGTTCAGAATATTTCCTTGTTCGTCTGTTGAGGGCAGCCCAATCTTAAGAATCACACTCGATAGCAACATCTCGCAGATTAATATATGATGAAATACTCCATCCATGAACATCCACTCAAAGATTTTCAATTGGATTGACGTCAGGTGACTGTGTAGGCCATTACATAAAATTTATACAGCTGTTCTTAAATCATTTTTTTTGTGCTACTATTCTTCCGGTCATAGTGTTTCTGGAAGATCTATCTATCTGAGAGGGATGTCTTTTCCGAGGTATATAATAGCATCATGTTCTGCAGTATATCAACGTAAATGGTTTGGTCCATAATAGCTTTGATTCAATGTATGGAGCAAATACTACTGTTGTAATAAAAGAAACATCCCCATACCTGATGCTAGTATCAACCTCAGAAATGTTTTATGATTGTGGAAGTGTACCTAGGGTCATATTCTCAATGTGGAAACCTTCTAACATAAATGCGAGACCCTTGGCCTTGTATTTCGGACGCTGTTTACTCAGAAAGAAGAACACTTACCTATTAGTATTTTAGAGAGACAAGCACAAAAAGTGCCCACGTAAAAATAAAATAGTCAAAAGTAATTAGAGGACTTTTATTTATATTTTACCACAACGTTTATTTTTTATTTATTTTGCTATTTATGATCCTTAAATGCAATTCCCAAATAAAAGCTAACAGATCAAGTTTTCAAGATTTTTCTTAATTGGAACTTATTGATATGAAAGTCAATCGAATGAAAATTCATATTAAAAGTACAGCACATTCTAGACATAGGCTCAAATTATCCATAGTCGGTGCGATGGGTGCACATATACCTACATAAAATCTTTAGATCACAAGTGTCGAGTTCGTGAATTGAAATTTATTTTCTCAGGCATCAAAGGCATGTCGATGTCACCCTTCACAAGTTGAAAAACAAAGCTTATATCATATTCATTTTTCTACGTGTTTCTAGGGCAGCAAGGTGTATTAAGTTTAATCTTTCGTTAGAAGGAGGTTGAAGAAGTATATCCCTCCATTCGAGACCTCTTAGGGCAAGAAGTAAAAATCTCCTTTGCATGCTCTGAATACGATCCGAGTGATTTTTGTAAGAGGGAGAACCGACAGGACTGGAATATTCCAAAATGGGTCTAACAAGAGTGGTAAAAAGAGATTTTGTAATGTAGACATTATCTAGTTCTTTTGGTCAGCGCTTTATAAAGCCTACTATTGAGTTCGCCCTATTAACAATATGATCAATGTGGAAGTTAAAAGTGAGTTCAGAGTCAAAAAATACCCCCAAGTCACAGATTTTATCAATTTTCGAAAGTAACAACCCATTCATAACATAGACATCATTTGATGGGACTCGCTTACGAGAGAAAATGGTTACCCTACATTTATCAATGTTTGAAAAGAGAGAACCTTTTCTACACCACTTAACAAATCTGTCCAGGTCGTCCTCCAATTTGAGATAATCACAATGCGAATCGATAGATTTATACAGTTTAAAATTAGTAAATCAGATTTGGTAACTACATTAGAAACATCATTTTTGAATAATATGAATAGAAGGGGCCGTACGTGGGTACCCTGTGGAACACCGGAATAAGCCGTTATTTCTTTAGACAGAGCAGAACGCAATTGAATCCTAAGTTTGCAATCCATAAGAAAGGATGATAACCAATTCAACAACCAAATTGGAAAACCTAAGAATCTCAGTTTAAATAGCAAAAGAGAATGCGGAAGCTTTTCAAAAGAATTGCTAAAGTCTGTACAAATACAGTGCGTTTCCTCACAGCGCTCAAATGATTCGATACAAGTAGATGTAAACGGGAGCAAATTTTTTGTTGTTGACCTTCGTTTCATAAAACCATGCTGATGAGGATTAAGAGCTCCACTATAATGAAAATAGAAGAATTAATATTAAGAAGCTTCAAAGAATTTCAGAGTACAATAGTTGGTAACAAGTTCTCTTTTACTGGACCTAATAATTGGGACAATAAACGACTCTTTCCATAACTCAGGAAATTTACCGAGCCGCAGTGATAGATTAACCCAAAATGTTAATGGCTAAAAAAGTGTTTCACTGCAGTTCTTTAGGACAATAGCGGGTAATCCAATAGACCTAGCAGAATAACCAGGGCCCAGCTTGGACATGGAGTCCTCAACAGATTAATAGCGAAGCAAGGGATATCAACTTTAGGAAGTGTCGTTAAGTAATTAAAAGAAGCACGTCATATATTAAAAATGATTCACTAAAGTAGTCAGTAAAGAGAGTAGAAATCACACACGGATCATGACTTGAATTATCCTTAAGGGGTGTAACGACACTGTAAATTTTTTGAAAAATTGTTTTTTTTTTATTGGCTTAAAAAATAGGTTAAACCCTCTAGAATAAGAAAAAAAAGGTGCCGTGCGAGAAAAAAATTTTCTTCATTTGAAAATGGAGGACGTCACCAAGCGCGTCAAACTTGCTCCGAAACGACTACCTGAAGCCTGAAACACAATTGGAGCTTTTCAGCCAGCTTTATCGCTAGCTTTCTTCTAAAGCTGACAGAAAAACCCGAATTGAACACAACTGACCTTTTTGACATTTGCAACTGGGATTGCAGACTAACGGTAAAAAAAATTTTAGCTTAGTTTTTTTATTTTTTCCAATAAAAAACTATTCTCAAAACTTTACAAGCGTTTTTCTCGAAACACGGGTTTTCAAAATGGCACGCAGCATAACTCGAAAAATTTTCATATTTTCGACTTGAAATTTTGACCAGATGTGAACATTAACATTATCTAGAGAATGCCGTATGGGATTTTCAATAACTTTGTTTGTTGATTTGTTATTAACAAAAAACCTGCCGATTTTTTCGCCAAAATTCAAACTTTTTCTTCAAACGCGCGCCAAATCTACAAAAATTAATATATTTAAAAATCCGTACGGCATTCTGTAGCTATAAGCCTCTCGATTAATGGTTTTTTTTGTTTTCGTCTAGATTCAAATGTGCACCAGTTGTGCTGCGTGCCGCGGAGCCCTGCAAGCAAAACATGTCCCGGGAAGATGGCTGTGGGGCCGCCATTTTTTTTTTGCGCTGTAAAAAATTTATCAATAAAGTTCAATGTATACCCGATAATACCCTTAAAAGGTTTTTTCAAAGCACCTTTAATTTCGCGAGAAAAAAATTCATGAAAAAATCTTTTTTTTTTTTAGCCGTTACAGTGGCGTTACCTTAAATACTAACACAGGAGGAAAGTTTTTGGATTTCTTTTTGGTATTTACAAAACGCCAAAATTGTTTAGGATCCGATCTGATTACATTTCTCATTTTACGAAATTCGCTCCTCAAAAACAAAAATTGTGTTAAGTCATCATAAGATTGTGAGCAGTGAAACTCTCGCCAAGCTTTATTTCTTATGTTGCGCAAACGTATAAACTCAGCATCGTACCAAGGAGGATACGAAGAGCCATTCCTGATAGAAGACAATGGAATACAATTAATGAACATGACAATCTTTGTGTTGTGCTGTAAGTTCATCTATGTACATTATTTATTATTGGACCACTTAATGCTAAATAAATTTAAAATCAGCTTTCTTAAAATTAAATGTGGGTGAATTTTCAATCAAGGACATACCAGTACTCTCGCAATCAATGCCTACTATCACGTCCAAATTTGGATGGTACGCATCAATAGGAACCAAAAATATATCACACGGAGACGAACTATACATTCCGATGCATCCGAAGTAAAGTCCAATTCCAGGAAGATATGCGTATTGGTGAAATTCGTAAAGTCCTTTACGGCTATTGTGGTTGAGTCTTGAGTTATTACCGATAATGAGATAGTGGAGGTCTACTCTTTCTATGACATTGAATGTTAAAAATAAGTTAGAGTGCAATGCAACAAGTAATGATTAGGCTATACTAAATCATTTATTCTGATTTAATGAAGAAGGTATTCTGATTCCTACTGGGAAAATGTGATACACACATACACAAAAAATCTCCATCTTCCTCTAAAAGTTCTACATAAATGTAGTCTTGAATTTGTCGACCCTCGACGGAATGTTAAATTGATTTGTTACCTTCAATTTCTGTACACCGACAATGACTACGAAGTCCTTCTATGCAAGCGGTAAATTTCAATTAAAATATTTTGCAAGAACACAAAAAGTCCGATGTAAGAAAATCGCACATTTATTGTTGCTCCATGTAGGTACCACCAACATCTTAGTGTTAAAGTCTGCAAATTTAAATTGCGCTAGTTAAAAATAAAAGGACAATTTCGCCTTCAGCCGTGCTTAAATGCCGAAGAATTAAGAAAAAAAAAACGTTATACTCATAGATGAAGATGGTCTTTTAACTTTATGACTGGTATGAGCTCTAGGAATGGCAACATTGAAATCTTCGATGTGGGTCATTGAAAGGTGTTTATGGCTTAACAGAGCTCTCACCAGTTAAATCTTTTTTATATATTTTTTTGTGCGAATGTCTTTTCAAATATCAATCAAGATAGATGCTAGACTACTCAACAAAGCTATAGCTAAAGTTAGATATTGTTCATACTCCATAAAAAAGGTAGAATTGGTCTAAAACCAATTCTTATGATACCTAGATGAATGCTCGTATAAAATTTCGTATGGTCACCGATATATGCAAGTTTGATTTTTGAAGTGGTTTTTCGTATATATTTCTAGAACGGTTCGTCGGACAGAAAAAATTATTATAACCAATTTTATAGAATTTCGTATTCTGAAGATGTTTTTAGTACAATAAAAATGTCTACGACTGATCGTTCTCACAGGATATGTAAAAAACCTATGCTTTTATATGGCAACACCTTGAAGTGATTGCCCGATTTATTCTATTTGTGAAATTTTATTTGTTATTGCTATGAAAACACCTCGTACCAAATTTCAGCTCTCTATGTCTAAATATATAGTGGAAAACGAAAGTTTTGTATGGCAACCCCACGAAGGAGTTGCCCGATTTGTCTCATTTTCGAACTTAATTTTACTTTTTTTTAAGGTCCATGTACAAAATTTCAGCTTTCTAAATAAACGCGTTCTCGAGTTATCGTGCGCACGGACGGACGGAGGGACGGCCAGACGGACGGACAGACGAGCGGACATGCAAAAATCAAAATAACTTCATAACATTATTTCGAGGTGTTACAAACGGAATGACAAACTTAGTATACCCCTTAGATTTCATCTAGGGTATAAAACTAGTATCTTAAAATTATATTTGGAAAAGGACATCAAGAATAAGGACTTTATCCTAGTATATCCTGGAAGACGTACATTGATTTCATTTTTATTTTTTTATTAAACATATAGCGGGATATTTGTTTAAGATTTTCCTACAGGCCTTTAATTTTGGCCTTTAATTCACTTACGACTTTATTTTACTCTAACACTTTAAGTGTCAGAAAAAGATAAAAAAAAACTATTAGTTGTTGCGTGACGGCAAGCTGTATTAATGGTATTTCATCATACAATCTTATCCGATTGTCGCGCCAGCTCGAACACATATTCTATAGCAGCAGCAACGGCACCATGTAGGACTTACTCTACTCTAATCACAACACCTGTTGTAAATGTTTTTTTTTTGCTTACCTTGACCTCAGCTTATCTGTGACACCTGGGCATATCTACATATTATATAGAACGTATAAATAGATCACTGCCTTTTTTTTTTACTTTTAAGAATGTTCCACTACATCCATGTTCCGTTGAAACATACATATGATCAGAAAGGTTTATTCTATGCTGTTCTATGTTGGCTTAGTAAACTTCATCAATTTTGAAAACCTTAACACTATGCAAATGCAATTACCATCGTGCATCACTTCGAACTGAGCAAACAGTTCCAGATATAAACACGGTCCGTCCATACACCCTCCTCTTCCCGAAACGGTGGTATGAATTGTAAACATTTTATCATTAATTACCTGATGAATTTCAGATAGAACACAAACATCTATGCCTACACGTACACAGGTGCATAAATACAGAGTATACTCATATCGGAATGCAATAATTTTCCTTATAGAAACGAATTGAATTGTACATTTAGTGTGTGTTGAGAAATTAATTTACTACTACATAAATAATAATCTAGAATTATGGTGTGTGTGTGTGTGTAAGTTTTGTAAAATTCGAATTGGGTTTATTTATCGCTGATAAATAGACGCCTAAAAATTTGAATAAGAGTGTTTTGGATGGACATTAATAAATATCGCAGAATATTCATGACGCATATTAAAATTGTCTAATTCCTCACTCAGAAAAAATTCTGCTAATATAAAACAATTATAAAAGTTTCTTATATGGCTTCTAGTAATGGTTACTGCAAGTTATACAGACCGTTGATTGAAACATTTCCATCACTAACTTATAAAACTTTTAGTCTTAAAAAACTCACTGTAATATAACTACGTCACCAATTTAGATGTAGATTTAGCTTTATTAAAGGCTTAACGTACAATAAGATTACACATCTTTTTAGTACAAAGAACATTGGACTAACTAGCTTACTAAAAACTTAAACTAAATACTTTAAATAAGATGTCAAATACATATGTGAAATATAAAATAAGACATAAGTAAAAAAAATAATTAAATGAGTAAAAAATGAGTTATAAAACAAAACTGAGGCCAAGCCGCACACACAGAGGTGGTCGAATCCATAAACTCCCAAATTTGTTCATCCGATATCATTAAAAACTTACATATTTTATTTTTCGATTTTCGGAAGACTATACACCCCCGTTCACGCTTCGCCAAACATGATATGAAATATACGTAGGTAAAACTAAAACAAACAGGTAAAAATTAAACAAGAAAATGATGAACTCGTAGTAATAAAAGGAAGCACAATAGGACAAAATTTACAACTAATCCATTATAACCGTCCCTGGACGGTTATCGCATCTCGGTGATAAAACAAAACTATATTATTGAATTCAGTTGAGATAAAAACAAATTACTATTAGTCAGTTTTTCTGCTTGTACAGAATTTATTATTTCAAAAAATATTTTTTTTTGCCTTCTGACTTTTGACTTTTCCAAGGCCGTTGACACAGTTGACCACATATCTATTATTACGTAAGCGGGCTTTTAATTTAATTTTTTCTAATTCTGCATGCACGTTGGTTTGGTCTTACCTTTGCGGGCGTCATCAGAGTGTGGTCTGTTCTAATTCTGCTTCTGGCTTCATACGTGTGCGGATTGGAGTCCCTCAAGGCTCCATTCTGGGTCCCTTATTATTTACTATCTTCATTAATGATCTTCCACTGGTTCTGAGACATTGTGATTACCACATGTATACTGATGATATACAGCTTTACATTTCTAGGCCGTTGGGATTGCTGGAGGATGCCATATGCCGTATGAACGAAGACCTCGCTGATGTGCTTGATTGGGCTGTTAGTAATACCTTGAACTTAAATGCCTCTAAATCCAAAGCTATTGTGATCTATAAAAGTAAATTAGACACTTCCTGCTTTCCGAATGTTATCCTAAACAATGTAATTATTCCTTACAGTAGTACCGTAAAGAATCTTGGAATAATTTTGGGTCGTACGTTAAATTGGTCCAATAACATTAACGCGCTTGTCTGCAAAGTTTATGGAACGCTGCGTAAACTTTCTGTCACTGCGTCCTGTACTCCTGTTGACATGCGGATTATCTTAGTTAAATCGTTAATTGTTCCCCTCATGACTTATGGATGTGAAGTTTTTCGTGGTTCTGATTCAATTTCATTGCGTAAGCTCAATATGGCTGGTGTTTGGCTTGAGGCGATACGACCATGTCTCGGGATATTTATATTCAATCTTGGGATGCACATTGGAAACTTACTTTACATATCGTGCGATACTATTCCTTCGTAATTTGATGATTACCTGTATACTAGACTGGATTTTTCTCAATCCGTTAGAACTTTTTCTCTAAACACTCCTCGGTCCACCTGTCTTTCAACTGGTCGTCAATTTTTTATTCAATCCACACGACTCTGGAATTCTCTTCCTCTGCACCTTAGAAGGAGCAGGCACAATCATAGTTTTCGGAGCAATTTAATGGAATATTTAAGATCTGCATAACGGTACATTTGATCTGGTTTCGTAGTAATAAAGCAAACTGTATTTATCTTTATTAATTTATATATTAGATGTATGTTTAGTTTAGTTCAGTAATGTTTATGTTTAAATTTTTTTTTTCATTATCCTACCTACACATAAATATAAGATTTGTGTTACTTGTGTAGCGTTGAAATAAACTTTTATTTGAATTTGAATTTGAATTCACACATCAAATTTTAACATTCAAATGACGACCGTACGAAGTTTAAATCGGTTGCAGCGTATGAGTTAGATTCTCCCGAAAAGCAATCAAAATGAATTAACTGGAAAAATTAACTAAAAAATAAAAATTTTCATTGAGTGTTATGCTTTATACTTCACCTGCAAGTGAATTGATATTTGTTTTATATTTATTTAATGTTTAAACAAACAAAAACTCTATTGAATAAACAACAACAATTGTTTACCAAATATTTTTTTTATCACTTTTAAACTTATTAGCTATATTTTTACTAATTTTACAGTTAATAAAAGCACCATGTTTCATTCAATTCTCCATAAACTTACATTTCTTCTGTGAATAATTAAAAATAATTAAAAAATAGAAATCCAAATAAAACAAGGAAAGTAAGTGGTATGTGCATGTCATCTAGTAAAATACCCTTAAATACATAAAAATGAAGTGCAAAAATAATTCTAAAGTGAAACGTTCAGTTTTAGTAAGCAAGAAGACTCCACTTAATTACAAAAGTTTCTCAAATAATTGTAAATTGTAACTGGGCTAACAGAAACAACAATGTAAAATAAATTCTCGCAGTTATGGTGTTATTATAAAGTGCTTTTATGGTGGCTATTTGCATCGGAATATGGCTGTAGTCCAAATGCTGTTGCGGTTACGATACCCAGTAACTCTATGGATTACTCTGCTGGTATCAACATTCTTGCTATCTCCAGTGCTGCCGGATATTATTTATAGAGTCGACCCTCTAGGTATTTAGATTTTTCATTTTTGTTTTTTCATTACATTTTTTAAACATTTCTTTTATGACAAGATAAATTTTTTATTGCAGGAATATTAAGAGCCTTCTAAATCTAGTTTATAGTTTTTAAGATACGAGATTCGAGTAAATCTTTCCTACCATACTATGTACGTATATATGATGCGTTTGATCTTTCATGAGCCTTTTAAAAGAGCTTTTAATTGAAAGATTTAAATTTGTTCAATTGCTTTTTGTGATTCTAATGATATTTTTATGGTTTTTATTATTATTTACAAAATAGCATTTTAATATTTTTGTAATATGAAATTTTCTGAGGATACAACAAGTCATAAACATGCCTCGAAAAACGGACGACTTACATAAGATAATGGTACCTGTAGTCAGTGATGCCAGTTTTCAAGATTTATGTTGAATTTCAAGATATTTGATTTGTATTTTAGAATGACGTCAATGGCTTAGAATTACTTAGAACCGTATTCACCAAGCCATTTCATAAAAATTTAATTTTAATTTAATTACTATTGATGGATCGCAATTAAATTTTTGTAGCTATTCACCAACCTCAATAAAATAAACAATTTCGGACATTTCGGACTATCAGCTGTAAGATTTCCGAATTCGGCAAGTAACAGTTCTCGTGACAGTTCATGTAATTTAAATATTATTTGAAAAGTTAGAAGAATTTTTTATGTATTATTTATTCTTTGTTGGAGTGTCTTTTGAAAAAAAAAATTTTTGTGGTAGAAGTGTTGAGACTGTGTAATTTAGTAACGTTTATTTGTTTGCTGCAGTGTCAATACCAATAAAAGGATTTTCAATAAATATAGCTCGAGACAATTTATAATAAATTTTCTACTTATGGTAGGAAGGGCCAAATCAGGCGCGTATACAGGGGGGGGGGGGGTCATGACCATGTGACCCCCCCCCCTGTATACGCGCCTGATTTGGCCCTTCCTACCATAAGTAGAAAATTTATTATAAATTGTCTCGAGCTATATTTATTGTCACAGGGTCATGACCCCCCCCCCCCCCCCCCGGACTACTTAACCTTCGCGGTGAATTGAATGTGGCGCTGGAATGTAGAGCGAGCTGTTAAAGTTTAACAGGAAGATTTTAGTATGATACGCTTTGTTTGTCTTCTTATAAGTAGTAATAGTGGATTGGGTATAATAGTCATTCTCTCGTAGCTCTTCGAATTTTAAAGGTGTACACATTTTTTTAGAATTTTCTTGCGTTTTAATATATCTAGTGTCGAAAAGTCATCTACCGTACCTAGCACAGGATAGTAAAGTAATTTTGGAATGCATATTTATTGTAGTATTTGATTTTTTAGAAAATGGCACGTAATGCTTAGCAGGTCAGCTATGAAGATGCTTTTATATTTTTGTTGCGCCAATTAAAAAGTTTAAAAAGTGTTATTGTTTCCACAAAACTGGTTAGAGATCATAATTTTTTTTTACCTATCTGATTTTCCGATGGTGGACAGCAGCGGGAAATTCGCTATCAAGAAAGGTAGACGAAAAATTGGGAGTACAATCGCAATGACAGGCAGTGAGTGGCGATTGTGAAAGAAGAAGATGCTGAAATTTCATTTATTATTAGTTTTGAGTGTTTTGAAACAGATTTTTAACGAGAATATTTTATATTATTTTGAAACAATAGCAATGGACCAAAGTGTGGAAAGGAAAAATTTAAAATACAGAAATTAACTAAATTAATATCAAACTAAAAGCCAAAAATATTTCAATTTTACATACCATGTCTTTTTTGTCAATTCGTCTATACTGGCTGTCTTGTATATCATAAATTATTTTATGACTTCACAATTCCTCAATCAATTTTTCATCAAAATTCATTATTTTAAAATTGCAGCGATATCCTACAACCTTGACAAAAATAAATGCCACAACAAGTTCATTCGTTTGATTTTGTTGGTAGTACTGCAGCGACGACGAAAAAATTAAAAATTGATCAATCCCGACGGCAACTTCGTCGACCGTCGCCAGTCGTAATTTGGGCATTCGCATAAGACGCTATGTCTTTAAAAGTTCGACTGCAGCATTTTTTCGTCATTTGCCGTTGCCCGCCGCAAAATTGTATTTTAGCCTTGACTTATCAAATTTTTGTTTTACGGTTCTTCCAGTAGAACCCGAGTTATGGAATCAAGGTCTTGCCACTCGTCGATTTTTCATAGCGACACTGATTCAAGCCTGAGTTGTTCAAAATATTTACGTTCGTAGGGAAGCATTAAATTTTTCTTGGGGTTCGTGCACAGCAAGGCGAGACGTGGCGATGCGTGGCTTGGCAGTTTGGCGAGGCGATGTGAAGATATATCTCGAGGTGTAGTGTTCACAACAAGGCGTTCTGTTTCTTGGTAAATCGTGAAGTAAGAACATAAATTATGTCATCAGATTCAGAAGAAGAAATTTTGTGTTTATCAAGTAGTGCAGCTATATAGAATTTTTAACCTAAGTGTATTTTCCGCTCTTTGACTTGCCACCCTATAAAGATGAAACTTCTGGAATTTGGCGAATTCATCATACATGTGAAGATTTTAGGACTGATCCTGATAGATTCATCCAATATATGAGAATGAATAAAGACCCCTTCGATTATATTACAGAAAAAAACCTAAAAAAATATGCCATCTATCAAAATTAGTGCGCTGCACCTCGAGAGGTGTCTCGGCACATCTCGCGCTGCCACAGCATTTTTATGAACTCCTTCATAGTACATCGTGCAATCATTTTATTTCTTTAACTCTTGATATAGCCTCGCCACACTTCGCCATGTTGTGCACGTACCTTTAGAAATATAGTTGCAAATTGTTCTTAAAAGTGTTAAAGATTAACTATTCACCGACAAAACTAAAAACGAATTGGTGGATTGATTCTGGTGGTTCTCTCTTTCGACAGGGCACAAGCATTCAGTTTTCTTAGAAAGATCTGAAAAATTTTCTTTAGATTTTTCATAGCGGTGGACAATGGTTCCAAAGAGTTATATTGATTCAGGTGTCTTGGCTGATCGGGGTCGCTAAAGATATTTATGAGCGTTGGCAACCATACATTTTGTTCTTAAAAATTTTATTGAACATTTTTCTTTCGAATTTTTATACACTATTGGTTGCTGAAAACGATCAGTTGGATTGATACCACTAAAATTAATTCCACAATTTTTCTTCACAATTTTTATGGCAAGACTATAAAAATAAAAACCATTCGCTTTCCTCTGCCTGCGGTAATTGCCGTTGCTTTGCTTATAATTTCGTATGAATTCCAGTAGTGTTGTTTAACCTAACTTCACGTTTACTTTTAATTTATAGTTAGCGATGGATGTCGAAATAGTTGCGAAAGTGGAAATCAGAAGACTGATAATCACATTGATAACGTTTTTCAGAAGAAAACAAGATCAATCAAGTTCCCATCAAAAGAAATAGTCAGTGCCATCTCATGCACTTCTACTCCTATTCCTCTGAATGTGAATCAAGGTGCAAGCTCTCACTCTCAGTCATTTACTTCAGCCTTGACAGAATCGGTTGCATCACATCAATGTCTACAATCTTTGTACGAGAAAGGGTATCTGGATATGAGTTCGTATTGTCTGTCCACTCTGAGATCGACATTGATGTGGATAATATTATGGACAGGTTTTCCAAATCAAACCAAGAATTGAATTTTGTGACATCTAACTTAAATATGATAATAAGAAAATTTAAAAGCGCCTACTTCCGACTTTTTCTTCCTGCCCCCTCGAACATTTTAGTTGTGCCCCCCCCCCCCCCCATCCCCCTACCCTGTCCAGCTGCAGGTCTGGATACGCGCCTGGGCCAAATACATTTGTATTAATTATTTGGAAATTTCCTGTTGCATAATATGTAAGGGCAAGAAGTATTTGGTCTTTCACAGAAATAGGATTATTTCTTTTCAACTAAAACTCGAGTTTTCCTTTCGATTTTCCCACCATTTCCATGACAAGACGTTTGGGTAGGCTGAATCTACACTCGAAGGAATCATCATCGTATTTTAGGAACATGTTTGGCCTTTTTCGAATTATTCTGTTCTTCGGCTACGCCGGCTGGCGCGTATACAGGGGTAGGGTCACGGGGGTCATGACCCCTCCCAAAGCACTAGTTCACCTTTGCAGTGAATTGAATGGGACGCTGAACTGTAGTGAGTTGTAAAAGTATAACAGGACGATTTCGTATGGTATGGAGACAATGTGTAGCTGACGTCGGCGATTAATGCTGGTGCTTTATCACGCATACTTGTAAATTGTTCTTAAGAAATTTAATGAATAACTAGCTATTCCCCGACAACGGTCCAAACGAATTGGTGGATTGATTCTGATGGTTCACTCCTTCGGACGAGGGTACAAGCATTAAGTTTTCTTAGATATATTTGAAATTTTTCATGCACTACCGGTGGCCGACCATGATTCCAAAGAGTTATATTGATTTAGGTGCATTGGCTGGTCTTGGTAGCTAAAGATATTTATGAGCGTTGGCAATCATACACTTGGTCTTAGAAGTTTACTTGAAAATTTTCTTTCGAATTTTTATGCACTATTGATGGCTCAAAACCATCAGTTGAATTGATTCGAGTGCCGCCAAAATTGATTCTATAATTTTACGTCAGAATTTTTACGGAAAAACTATAAAAATA
This sequence comes from Dioctria linearis, assembly GCA_963930735.1. Taxonomy (NCBI): domain Eukaryota; kingdom Metazoa; phylum Arthropoda; class Insecta; order Diptera; family Asilidae; genus Dioctria; species Dioctria linearis. The sequence continues at coordinate 50,714,651 of OZ005741.1, read as the reverse complement.
AAATCCATTTGCTTTCCTCTGTGATAATTGGCGTTACTTGGCTTGTACTTTTGTGTTAATTCAAGTAGTGTTGTTTAATTTAACTTCACGCTTACTTTTCATTTATAAGATAAGAATAAACTTCCTTCACTAGTTAGCGATGTAGGTAGAAATAGTAGCGAAAGTGGAAAGCAGACGCTTGATAACACCATTGATAATTTTTTTTCAGAAGAAAGCAAGATCAGTTCGCATCAAAAGAAATAGTCAGTGCCGTATACTGCGATTCCTCTAATAACACTATAAACTCTTCATCCGAAGATTGTGGATAGTCTTACTTCTTCCATAGCAGTAATTAGATTAAATTTATTTGTATTTACTTTTTAATGCGCTTGAAACTACAGACCGTGGCTCTATTGACTGATATCGGAATATATTTAGACAGTTAAATTTTTGCGTCTTCAAACTTTTAACAGCGCTATTAAAAATATGACATTTGACTGCATGACACTTCAATCAGCTGATATCGAAATTAAATTTATTTAAAGAGAGAGTAAAGCCTCACTTAACATTTAATTTAAATTAAATTTTCATTAAATTGACTCGGTAAGTGTGGTTGGTGAAAAGCTTTAATTGAAGTTTTTTTTTTAATTTTGTTGGTGAATATAGCCCTTAAAGATGTAATAAACTAGAGATGCAGAGCTCACTCCAATTTAGTTTGAGTGAAGTTTTGTTTCGAAATGTAATTAAATTTTGCAAATACTTAACTATACTGTGTAATGAGAATTGACAATTTGACACTGATGTGACAAATAAATTGGCAGTTAGTTGAACAATTCTAGAAATAATAGGTCTGTTCGCGTACTCAGTTTTGTGACAATGCTTTGCAATGAATATGCACGAACTTACACATTTTTCGTTCCCGTACTTTCTGGTGCATACAAAATTACACGAGTTTTGTACACGTCACAGCTTCCCCTCTTGGATGTATTTACCCGAAGTTCTTAGTTACTGCAATCAATTGTTGGAAGGAAAATTGACAGCTGTCATAAGAAAAGTGTAATTTGTAACTTTAAAAATTGCTAAATTTTCCAAAAGGTTTTTAAAACATCAAAAATGTCGAAGGATGGATTGACTATTCAATGTTCTCCTGCGACTTTTGCCAGGGTGCAATAAGGTAAATAAAACCACAGAACTTTTATTCAAGTCCTTGTTGATTTTTTAGATCCAAATTTTCTTGTTGAACTTGTTAGCCAGGTTCAATCGGGTCAGACGCCTCTTGACCGGGAAACTCTTCTCATTTCGACTAGAAAAATTCAATTTATTTCAACAATATTTCAATTCTTAATTGCAATAGAAAACTAAAACAAAACCAAAATTTTAAATGACATTTCACTCTTCTTCTTGTTTTTCACGAAGTTGCATGAAAAGCGTTCCCTAACTTTTTCATGCATTTTACATTCTTCCCCCACCACACGAGTTAGTTTTTACCCAGAAAGTTTTTGCGCGAGAAGTACGCAAACAGACCTAATATCAGTAGAAAAAATATCGCCTTCACTCATAAAAATATGAAAAGGTTTTTAAATTAAAATTTAGCAGGTAAGTTAATTGTCACCACTTAGCCGTTAGGAAAAGAATGTGAATTTAGTAATACCTTTTTAGAGAGAAGTGCAGAACATAAAGCTAGCCCGGACGTGAACTCGGACGAACTAAAATTCAAAATTAAAAGGGAAAATCCATTTATAGTAGGTTATGGCTAGATGACCAACTTTTACAGACATGGTTAATAAAAAACCCAAAAACACTGCTTATTGTAAGTTCTGTAATACCAAATTAAAGGCAAGTGGGGATAACAGAGATTTACTTGTACATGTCGAAAGTGCTAAGCATAAAAACTCTTGTAAACTAATCGAAATGCAGACAAATATTGCCTCTGCCTTTTCTAATAAAATTTTTTCGCTTAAAACCAGGGAGTTGGAGATAACCCTGGCATCGTTTTGTACTTGTTTAGATCACGCGATTTAAATTTTTAAAGGCTATTCTTCGGATATAATTCAAAAATTAAAATGCGGAAGAACAAAAACTTCAGCCATAATCAAATATGTATTACGTATGCAACAATTCTCTGATTTGTGCAAAATCTTACATGAAGTGAAGTTTTTAATATGCATTGCTGAATTAACACATCGCAGCAACGCGAAGCAATTAAGGCTGTGTTCAACTTTTGGCTAAAGCTCTTATTTGGGTCATTCCATAAATTGTTTCTATTTCATTGTAAGAATTATGTCGAGTAATAAAAGTAAATTACTTGCAATAACAACTATAATAAAATAATGCATTGATTCTCTAGAAAATAATTGAGGAACCTATATTAATAAATAATTTAATCACAGCGCAAATGTTCAACATTATCGTCCTTGTCTGTTAATAATGGCACATTATTTTCGTAAATAATTTCACCTTTCCTATACACACAGTAGTAAAATTGAGAAATTTTTTTGGTTCCTTCACATAATAAACTAAACAAACAAATGTCAAGCTACTTTGGACTTACCTCCAGAGCACTAACCAATTTGGATATAGCCGGCTACAGCCAAGAGTTGAACAATCAATTCTAACAATTGAGCTAACATATACAGATATGATTTTTCGTCATTTATAAGCTCTTATTTTATGGCTCAAAATTGGCTACAGCCAACAACTAAACGACCTCGTGCTGGCTATAGCCAACAACTGAACGACCTCATTTTGGCTATAGCCAGCTATAGCCGGCTCTAGCGAAAAGTTGAACACAGCCTAAGTATAGTAGCATTAAAAAGATTTTTATCGACAACGGTATAAATTATAAAATAAACACTATTGGGCTTGCTGCAGATGGTGCTGCTGTGATGACGGGCGCAAGGCACTATGTAGCCAAGCTTCTGAAGAACGACGCACAGTGGGGCAATTGACTTATAAAGTGGGTCATAAATCAAAAACTGCAATTGCACACGCGCGATTGTTTTCATTATTTTCGTATACCTTACTGTCCTGCGCACAATAAACCGAATGCATACAGTAGTCAACTCAGTTCTATTTCTCTCCAGGATGACTCAGTTGAAGCAAAGAACATCTAACAGAAAAAATACGCGTCTCGTATATTGAAATGTTTTATATGGCGGGTCGTTCCATTATGACCCGCTCTCACAAATTGTATGAAAATTCTCTGTTTGCTAACGATCCGCCACTCATCGGTGGTGATATTATGACCCGCTTTCACAAATTTTACGAAAACTCTTCTTTGCATGATGGCCCGGCGCCAGTCACCAGTGTTGAGTGGTGGGTGGCGGGTTGTCATGGTAAAATCACCAACACAGCACCAGAGCCTGCACTTTGAATCATGCCCCTGCATTGCACTGCATGTTCTCTTTGCTTCTTTTACCACTTCTCAAAGAAACCGGTTTCATCAAGAACACTTTGAGAGAATTTTCATTTACAATGCATTGCAGCAGAACATATGGAGAATAGTAAGATGAGCGGGTGGGATAGGAATTGGTACGCGACAAGCAGTCTAGTCACAATCACTGTCAGTTGCATTGATTCGTGTGCTTGGGCTTAATATTTTCATGAAAATTGGTAGCCAAAATATGCTGTGCAAAAGTTCTTATGAAAAATTTTGAGTACATAAATTAATAGAAGAACCTTCTCGCCAGGCAGGAGCATAGTGACACATAAAACTGTGCATGGCTGCTGGCGTCGGCGTGGGTATAGATGTGGGGTGGTGTAGAATAGCGAGAACAGAGCAATATTCTCTCAGTTTCAAATCGGTGCAACTTCCCGTCTATTACCTCCCGAACGCATAACCAAATAACCATACAACTTGTGCATTTTTAGAGGCCAGATGAAGGTTCTTGTTAATTTATATGTTCTTTGGTTGAAGCCATTTGTTTGCGGAGATTACACGTGTGACATTATCGATTGATTTTAACTAAATTTGTGCATTTATTGTGAGTTTAATTTCACAAATATTCCACTCTTTCGTTAGGGGAACTTTGAAATTAAGGTATGTAATATTATTTTAGTAACTTTTACTTGCAAAAAAGTGTAAGTAATTTTAAATCATTGCTGTAAAATAAAATGGCCGTTGACTATTAGTTGTTTTAAATTATTCTCAGGAACAAGTAGATTATTAATTATGTCCCGCCACGGATCAGCTTTTGGTTTTTCGTATTTCCATTAAACATTGATTGTACAATTCATAATCGATTTTGCTGTCTGCCCTTATTTGCCCCCTACCTAGGTATTCGAGTTTTTCAAAGTAAGTCAATTTAAATAAAAATACAATATTCCATTATTACTTACAGGGATGAGTCCCAATATAAAATTCAAATGCGGAAAGAAGTTTTTGATGTTATGAGAAACTCAGGGCAGAATGAAATCGAGGACCAAATAACGTTTTTTAGAAAAGAGATCAAGACCAGAACAAAATGTTCGAAGTATATTTTAAGAATTTGAACAAAACCTTAACACGCTTCAAATCGGATTTTAAATCTCGTCTGTGGCTCAGTATACAGTACCCAGATGTTGATATTGAATAATAAATAATAGCGTATGATATCTACTGGTTGTTATTTGACGAAGCAAAACACGGTTAAATTTTTTTTTTGATTTTCGAAAGATTCAATTTTTCGTTAAACGAAATTTCTAATTACGAAAATTTTCGAACGTGAAAATTTTTGGGTTTCGAAAATACATAAGCAGACCAAATTTAATCTTGCTACGGCTGAAGATGTAAAAGTTATAAAGTGATAACAAAAAAAAATGTATGCTTAGACTTTCCCCCTTATTTCGCACCCCCAAAACAAAAATATTAAAAAATCTGTAAGACACTTTGGATTGTAATCATTTTGTTTATCATTTCAAATCATAAAACTTGCAATTGGATTAAATTTTGATTACCGAATACGCTTAAACTTTCGAAGTTCAAATTTCTGAAAATATTCAAAATTCGAATATTCAACTTAGGAATTCATACATTTTGCCTGTATTTATGGCCAAATTTGAAAGGCTGCTCCCCACTGTGCGACGTGCCCAACCTGTAGTTTTAAAATGCGTGTGTCATTCCATTAATCTAGCAGTATCGTCTGCTTATTTAAAGCTGCCAAATAGTGTTGAGCAATTAACTCGTGATATTTAGGTATATCTAAGGCATGTCGCAAAAGTTTTGAGACAAATTCTAAAATTTGGTGTTTGGAATAGAAACAAGATATTTGAAAGCAGCTGCCAGAGGCATTTACTTTTATTCAGAAACTAGCACATTAAATATTTAAATTGTGGCTAATGGCCCGTTATCTTCGATTCTACGTAGCTTGTAGCGAGCGCTCTTCTTTCAATTTTCGCTTTATTCTACCGACTAATTGTTGCTCCGATTTAGATTCCCAGCCTCTATTGTAGACTGCCCGTTAGAGAATAGCCCAAAATCTTTCGATTGGACGTGCCTGTGGAACGTTTGGTGGGTTGTCATCTTTGGGCACAAATGGCATTTTTTGCTTATTTAACCAGAAGATAGTTTTTTCTTCGAATAACGAAACCGTGCCAAGTCTGGCCAGAACATTATTTTGTCTTGAGCGTGATGTGTTGCAATAATTTTTTTCAATTTCGCAAGCACTGGCTGGTATAAACATCAGATTCAACTGCTGGACCACGGATTGGTCGAATATACGACGCTGATATTCCTTTCAATGAAATCGCAATCCATACCAACACATTTCGCTCGTACTTCTCTTTGGGAGCAAATCTGACATTATCGGGTGCTGTTTCAATATGATCGGTATAAAAAAAAAATCGTTACCGCTCAAATTGTGAGACGAAATTGTGAAATAATATTCAGCATCCAAAATGATGAATGTGTTGTTCGCAAAATGTTTCAAACGCAGTGCACGACAACATTTCGGTATTTTTGCTACCTGTTTTGTTGTGTATTTGGCTGCTCGCTTACGTTTACGTTTGCAGAAATTATTTTCCCGTAAAATACGATGAATTGTATCTTTTCCAACACCAAATTTTCGCCCCATTCACCTGGTTGACTGTCCGACCTTGTTTTCTGCATATTCTAGCACTTGTTTCGTTGTTCTGGCATTCAACTTCTTTGGTCGACCATTTTTTGACTTATTTTCTGGCTGTTTGCCTTCCTTACAATCTTTCATAACTCGATATATCGTTGCACGGGAAATATCTTTGTCTTTGAACACTTCCAAAATTTCATTTGTACTTAATCTTCCAAAAACTTTGGCGACAGCCTTGGGCAAATCTATCCTGTACGACATTGCTAATGCAACTTTCCGCCCATACTGACTCTGAAAATGCTCTATTGATACCGTTACATCTTCTAAGTGCATGGTTCAACTCATTTCATGCAACAGTGTGCAGGGCTGAACAAATCAAATTTGTCTCAAAACTTATGCGTGACGCCTTATATATTAAATAGCCCAAAAATAAATTAACAGTTTGCTGACATTCAAAAGATATTACATCCTGCTCAAACATGTTGGCTTTCGCTAGAACAAGTTTGTTTTTAGCATTTTGGAACTTTATGACAGTTTAAAAATATATTTATTCTGGCTTTGCAGTGAACCTAGACCATCTCAAAAGTCTGGAAAATATTTTGAAAAAATTATTGGATCCCGAGCTAATATTGAATTCGATAATCCAAGCTTCTTTTTACCTTTAAAGGATTTTTATTTAGGTGCAATAGTTAATATAAGTCTTTCAGACTCAAGCATAAATATATCTGGATCTGAAATAGAATTTTCGATCTACTTATCGTAATTTCTACATAGAACTTATCCGGCAGTTTTTAAAGAGATTTAATCTTAATGATGATGTTATTCAAAAGTGTTCTTGCATAGACCCAGAACTAGTAATGACAAAAAAATAACCTTCAATCGCACCATTTCTGCAACGGACTCGGATTGTTTTATTTTTAAATTTGTATAATTTTCAGAACTGACACCTTCACCGTCCTCTACGATTTGATATGGACCCTTCATTTAAAAAATAATTTTTAAAGCGGTAGATAATCTACTCAAAAGGTCTTAATTCACCATGGGCAACTCCTGACACTCTAATATGTTATGTATTATGGAAGCCTATCCAAATCGTTTGGACAGATTAGATTTTTTTATTTTTCAATAAATATTATTAGAAAAAAAAATATTCAGAAAGTTATGGTGATTAATTAAATCACGCGTTTGATTAGTATAATTCAAAAATTTTCTTCAAACCTTTGTAGTTGGTGAAATATTGATTTATGGAGAGTTTTTAACTAGAAACATATTGAAAACATTTCTACTGTACGATATCTAACATAATTATTCAAAGCAGAAAACTTGCCGATCGACAAAATAAAATAAAAATTTGTTTAGTCTAATTAAATTAAGAATTAATTTTCTGCTATATACAGGGTGTCCCGCAAGTTGTATGAAATCCAAAAACTATGGATAGGTCATACTTAGACACAAATAAATTGTATTTGTAGTGGGGGGGGGGAATCCTAACGTTTTCATAGATTACCCTGTAACCTCTCCACGTTGCACCTTATGACGATGCTTTAAACTTCGGTAGACAGATAATCGTTGGACCTTTCTAGCGGTCTATAATTTTTTTCCATCCTCCACTTCGTTTTGAAATTATGACTCAACAAAGTTAAAATTTAGGATTTTTTTTTTAATTTATTCACTATTTTTGTCAAAAAACACATCACCAGCACTCATTTGTCATATTGAATTAGGGCCCAAAAGTTTAGCTTTAAAATGGCATCATCTCAGCTTTCGGGCTTCTTAAATCCAATATAAAAAAATGGCCTTGATGACATATTTTTTGATAAAAATAGTAGTTATAAATACAAAAAAAACGAGTTAAAATTCCGAAATTACAATTTTGTTGTGCCTTGATTTCAAAATGGAGGGGGGTGGAGAAAAATAATTTATAGATTGTTACCCGGGGATTACACGAGTCAGTAGAACTGACTCTGACAGCGATTGACGCTTACACAGGCTCGTGTAAACCCCTACTGACTACACTTTTTTACTGACCATTCTGTACTGACAAGATTTCTGACGAGTCAGAACTGACTAGTCAATAAACTGTCAAAAGTACAATTAAGATGGCGGAAATTGAAAATAAAGGGTAGATGCTAGTGGATATTTGTGTTTATATTCCTAATCTGCTCTCTTGTGCGTGGGAAATGACTGAAAAGTGTTTAACATACATTTTATTGTTTATTTTGTAGAGAATAAAGGCGGATTAATGAAGAAATTGTTTGATATGCATATAGAAGAGGAATGTCTGCACCGCTTGACGACATATTATTATGAACAGACTGGTCAATTGATAGAACGCAAATCGTTTTTTGTCAGTAAATTTGACAGACGAAATCAGGACTGTCCGTCAGCTCTATTGACTCGTGTAATCGTTGCGTTAGAAAGGTCCAACGATTGTCTATCTACCACAGTGTAAATCTTCATCAAGCAGACCCGCGGAAATCGTTATGAATCCCCCCCCCCCCTCCAAAACCCCACATATACAATTTTTAGCTCGTCTAAGCATGATCTATTCATAGCTTGCGGGTTTCACACCACTTACGGGACACCCTGTATAAAGCAGTAATACGGAAATTCCATCAACGAAAGCTCTAAAAAGAGCTCATGGCCACACAAGTAAATTAAATCAATTATGTAATCGTGTGAAGCCATTACCATTTAATGGACCAAAACAAAAGAAAAAGAAAAAACCAAACAAGAACTCAGTCTATGACAGAGTAAAAAGTATGCATACTTTGCATTTTAATATACAAATTTTGTTCGCAGATAAAACTCTTTTGTTCCTCCTTCCATCTTTACCGACCGTTTTGCAACCATGGATGGAAGTCAACATTACAACATTTACATGTCCTTGACAGGGCCCTTAAAATACTTAAAAGAACTTCTCAAAGTATCAGGCACCCACCCAAAGCGGAAAAGACCTTAAAGAGCAAAATGATCGCGACTGTTGAAAACTTTTGCTTGTATGTATATAATTTGAAATGTTTCCTTTTCCACAAAAGTTCACATGTGCTTTATGCATATATTTATGATAGTATCCTCCCTCATACACATTTACGGTGACGTCTTAAAAGTTTCTTTGGTTTCTTTCCTCAAACATTTCAAAGCATACCCAACTCTTTGTGTGCGTGTTTATGTGTGCGTAACTGTTCTCTATTCCATAAAGATTTTCAAGATGAAAGATAGAGTGGGTGCACATATGTATGTACGTAGATATATGTATGTAAGTTCGTATATATATATGAAATGAGCTTTAAGATAGAATCGCTTTTTTCGCAAAATTCGAAAGCCTTCTCTCCGTCAAGATGCCTTCAATAATGATTTACTGTCGAAGTAGCTACTGAATTTAATAATGAGCGATGGCAACAGTGACATAGAATTCGAGGTTTTCTTCAATTTAATTCCGCCTTTCTCCGTATCGAAGCGGTCGGCGTTCAGGGTATTTTGGAAGGGAGAGAAAACGTTTTCTTCTGTTTTTTTTTTTTGTAAAATCCAGAAAACTGAGGAAATTCATTCCTGGAGGGTTGGGTTAAATTATTCTGAATTACCAAAAGAAATATATTGAAAAGTTAAAATTGAAACTGATCCCTATCATGTACGGATTTTAACGTTTCTTTGCACTTAAGGGATGAATACCGGAATTGAAAGCGTTCTTACTCTGGAAGTAACATTCTCACAAAAGTTTTATTTGGAAGGGTATGGCAGATTCAAGCCAGGAACTTCCGTTAGTTCAAATTCAATGCCAGTTTTATTATTACATTGATGAGAGTACAGAAAGAAAAATTCTGAGGTTTTCTCTGTAGTTCCAAGAGTAAAGAAGCATATTGCTACACATCTGGCCATTTGAACAATCTAGAATTTGTCTAAGAGAATAAATCTACGGTAATTTCGTATACGTTTTACTGTGAAATGATTTTTTGTATATATTTCTAAAGCGGTTGGTTTTTTGTGCAAAACTATTTTTTCTCCCTTAAACTCCTAAACGGTTGATATGCCGCCCCCTCCCACCCGCAACACAGTTTTGTGTTTGTATAGGTGAGTACTATCAGCTCTTGCTTTTGACCACCATGGATGGAATACTTGTATAGGTTTTAGAGAACGTCCATCCCAGTGGACATGAAGTCAGTGGTCGCAAAATTTTCATATATATTAAAATGATAACAAATGTTGTGGTAAGTTGACATTCCTTTTATTTATAATTTTTAGTCTTCTAATAACAATAAAATGGTGTGCGGGCGGAATATGTTCGCGGGGCGAGGTACGGAAACTGTCTATAACAAGCAATCATATATAGTCAAATTAGTTTTTTTTTTGTAGTCATCAGAGCTGATTAGATCATTTTGCTTACAGTGTGAATGCAAAGGCGATATGCATAGAAATTTATGTGGAATTTATGCGGAGGATGGAGAGTTCTTATCAAAATGACATTGAAGGATGAGAAAAGAAACTGTCCACGGGGGGACGTATATAGGTACTGGCGTTTTTTATTAATTATTATTTTTGTTTTTAATTAAAAAAAGCGTAAAATTGGAAAAAAGTCGGAAAAATAAAAAAAAATCAGAAAAATTGGAAAAATACGAAAAACCGAGAAAATTTGAAATACGTCGAAAAATTGAAACAAAAAATTGGAAAAATTGAAAAAAATGCAAAAAATTGGCAAACAATCAGAAAAATTTGAAAAAATCGGGCAAATTGGAGGAAAATTTGGAAAAATCGTTAAAATTGGAAAAAGTCGGAAAAATTAATAAAAAAAAAATCTTAAAAATTGGAAAGAATCGGGAAAACTTGAAATACCTCGGAAAAATTGGAAAAATTGAAAAAATCGGAAAAATTGGCAAACAATCAGAAAAATTGGAAAATATCGGAAAAATTGAAGGATGAAAAAAGAAACTGCCCACGGGGGGACGTATATAGGTACTGCCATTTTTAATTAATTATAATTTCTGTTTTTAATTTTAAAAAACGTAATATTGGAAAAGTCGGAAAAATAAAATAAAAAATCAGAAAAATTGAAAATAATACGAAAAATCGAGAAAATTGGAAATACGTCGGAAAATTGAAACAAAAAATTGGAAAAATTGAAAAAAATCGAAAAAATTGGCAAACAATCAGACAAATTTGAAAAAATTGGAAAAATTGGCAAAGAATCGGGAAAATTGGAGGAAAATTTGGAAAAATCGGTAAAATTGGAAAAAGTCGGAAAAAGTAATAGAAAACATCTTAAAATTGGAAAAAAAGAAAAAAATCGGAAAAATTGGCAAAGAATCAGAAAACTTGGAAAAAAATCGGAAAAATTGGAGAAGAATCGGGAAAGAGTTCGAAAAATTAATAAAAAACATCTTAAAAATTTGACAAAAACGAAAAAATCGGAAAAACTGGAGATACGTCGGAAAAATTGGAAAAAAAATTGGAAAATTGAAAAACAATCAGAAAAATTGGAAAAATTCGGAAAATTTGGAAAAGAATCGGGAAAATTGGAGGAAAAATCGTTATAATTGGAAAAAGTCCGAAAAATTAATAAAAAAACATCTTAAAAATTGGAAAAAACGAAAAAATCGGGAAAACGTCGGAAAAAATAGGAAAAATTGCAAAAATCGCAAAAATAGGAAAACAATCAGAAAAATTGGAAAAAATCGGAATAATTAGAAAATAATCGGAACAATTTGAAAAAAGTTGGAAAAATTGGAAATAAGTCGCAAAAATTACAAACAAATAAGTCGGAGAAATTGAAAAAAAACTTGGAAAACGTTCGAAGAATTGGAAAAACTGAAAAAAATCATAAAAATTGCAGAAAAACGTAAAAACTGCAAAAAAAGTATGAACTGCAAAACATCCTCCACCACACATTCACGCATAGACACACACACACACACACACAAACAACACACTTTTTGTTCACTTCTTTTGATTTTTTAATTTTAACGGATTATTGCGGTATTTAAAAAATCGTAGAAACAGTGTAAAACACACTCGAAAACATACACAGATACAACTTTTGTGCAACTCTGTTGAATTTTTTTGTAACACACACAACCTTTGTGAAACTCTTTTACCATATTTTTTTTTTAATTTTTACGATTTTGCAATCGTAACGATTTTTTTTACAATCACAACGATTTTTTTTGCAATTCATCTGACGTTTTTTCCAATTTTAAAGGTTTTTGTACAATTAAATTAAGATAAATAACATAAAGTCAAAAAAAAAGCTAAAAAAAAAACAGTATCCAAGACAAGTTTATACTTACATAATTAACATTGTACGTCTGCTGGTGAATATTTTTAAAACAATTCCAATCTTTTAAAAAATTAAAACTTTGCCCTTGAGGCAGTACAAATGAGATTTATAGATGAAATTTATTACTTTACAATGGGTTACCCATTCCTTCTCATGACTTTCTGGTAGGTGATCAATGGTACCAAGCCTAATTTGGATCATGGGACTTTTTTCCTATTGATGTACTATTCCGACATGCTTGGCCTACCGCGCTTTGTACCAGTTTTTCAGATAATAGCAATAAATCAGATAGCCTTCACCGGAAACTCTATTTGCTCAGCTCATCCAAACATAAATTTTTCTCTTATATCAGTATACGGTATCTTTTTTATACTGATTCCAAGAGTGGTTTAACTTTAAAAATGTGGCCAGTGTTAGTTTTTGGAATCTGCAAATGTGTGCGATGCGCGAAAAATTTATCTCGATTTATAGTATAATTGAAACTTTCTGTATTCCTATACTTCGATCCCAAAACATGCTTACCCGTGGAAAACGTAACGAACCCATAAAGACAGGTAGCCCAAAAATATCACGAATGTCTTAAGCAGTTGTGTGTCGCTGCTCTGCATACATGGATTTGTACATTGACAATGCTTTCGTTCAGATCTGTGGAAATACTGAAGTGGAAACTTTTATCCATCAGACTCGTCAAAACTATCCAAATATTGTTCATCATCATGTATGGACGATTTCTACATATACTTAATATCGTTTTTGTCAATCAAGAAATACTCTCTCTGTTACTGCACTCTTGGATGGTTGTGGTTGATCTTTCGTGATCGCAATATTTACATGGCTCCCTAGTTGAGCTTCATCTTCCCCAATACATTTCGTCTGCGCTTATATCGTTATTTTTGGAAATATCAATACGCGCAAAAATACCACTATACTGGAAAATATCACTTTCCATTAAACGTGCCATCCACTCGTCTTCTCTTAGCCTGCTTATATTTGTAATAACTGTTATAAAACTACTATTTAACTCTTACACAACACGTTTTCAATAATTGTATGTTATTTAATAGTTTCATCAATAAATTATTGCTCAAGAAAAATCACTCCGCGAACTTTAATTGTCACTAGAAAAGATACAAAGATAGATAATGAAAGTATGTCTCATACGAACAACTTTAGTAAAGTCTGTCGCATAAAAGTTATGCAAGAAACAATGAAACAATAAGATTCACATGCTTGTCATGTCCATTTGAATGGACACTGGGTCAGAAAGGGTGACTAATCACTGCAGGCGATATAGCTAGCCTAAAGAAGTATAGGGCGATTCATAAGAAATTAAGAAAAGTTTTTAACCACATTCACCCAAACAGTGAGGATTTACACTAGTGCTGAAAATTTAATCCGGATTTGCTAATACTCGGATCTATGGACTATTCGATTCCTGAAATTCGGATCCAAACTATTCGTATCCATATCCGGATATGTACGAATCCTGATCCAGAGTACGCAAAAAATTTTCAAAATGTCTGCAGATTGCATTGTTTCATTGGAAAAACGAAAATGTCATGATATTTATATTTTCCCAATGAAACAATGCAATCTGGAGATAATTTTGAACTTGTTTTGCTAAGTCTGGTTTGTTATGGACGAGCATGTGCGTGTAGTCTAAAAGATGTGAAGTTTCATCTATCAGCTTACGCTAAAAGCTCACTCCATTATGGTTAGCTGGCAGGCTGGCACGCTAACACCTCGGCTAAGTGCAGAGACTATGGGGTGGGTTAACGGAAACGACATGAGCTACCATGTACTATATGCAAAACAAATTCGTGCCAAAGGAAAAGAAAGAGGAATAATATACGTACACACTGAGTCCAGAATGGACTGTACAAAATTTTCCTGCATGACGATGAAGAGGATCTATTGACGCGATTTAGTTCCATTCCTCGCCGCCTGAAATGCAAGTGGAGGAGCGAACCTTGACGACCAGTGTCAAAAGAGGGAGAGTGAAGGAGAAACCGAAACATTAAATTTGTTTACTTAATATGTCAACAAACAAGTTAAAAGAACCTAAACTCACCTGACCACTGTCTGGCTACAATTGTAGGTTTTTTAGATTAAGGTACACCGTTGTAAGCGATAACTGACAGTGGCGGATCCAGGGCAGGGTGTGGCGTGGGGGTCATGACCGCCCCCTCCTAAATTTGAAGAACAAAAGTTTTAATTAATTGAATTATTTGAAAAAATATATTTATTATTTTGTATTTTTTTATTTATATTATTCAACTTCAAAAAAAAAATTTATTCCAAAAATTCTAAAATATTTGCAGCGTTCTTATGTAAATCTACTGACATGTGTAATGACTAACGTCCATAGAAATACACTGCAGAAAGTGGGTTCACTTCTATATGGCGTTCTCTTTAGGTTTATATAAAAAACTGTAGCTTAATTGAACGCGCACTGAATTAATTTCGGTAATCTTATACGGAGCTACGCGTAGCAAAATTATTGTGCTGGTACGTCTCAGCACAATAGGAGGAAAATTCGTCCTTCCCTAAAAACTTCTCGTGTGGATTGGCCCTAAATAAGCCGTCCGATCAGAAATTTCACAATTTCAAAATTTCCGGAACTAGGTATTTCCTTGCTATTGATGACATTGACACGTCTAGGCACAAAAGTGTAGCAAAATCTGCGTGCAGTATACTCATAAACTTTAAGTCTGTTCGCGTACTCGAAAACTGAGAGAGAAATTGTTGACATCGCTTTTCCCCTCCGTTCAATTTATTACGTGATTTGACTAGAAAAAAATCGTCAAGTAAAAACTTCACAAGTTTCAGATTTGACAGCTCCCAGTAGTTTTTAGTTATTTTTGAGTTTTTAGCTATTTTTCAAGTTTTTAGTTTACTTTAAAAGAAATGGAAAAACCTGCTATTCCTCCTCCAGTGGAAGTAAAATGTTCTACAAAAACATTTTACGTATTCAAAGTGGTAAATTTGTTTATTGTACTATAGAAAGTAATTCTCCGGTATGCATATTTATTTCAAATAGGAGCACAATAATTTAAATAATAAATCAGGTAATCCACTTTAATTATTTGATGTTACACAAGTTTTTACTCTTAGCCTTTCGCGTACTTTGCGAATGTCACTCTCAGTTTCTCTCCCTATCATATAATTTGACGTTTTTCATGTTTTTATTTGAAAAAAATATGCGAACAGACGTATAGTAGTGCAGCCGTCGATATAAGGTTATTTGTATTTCTTGTCTGTCGATATCAGTGACAGTAATCGAGCACAAATATTATTATTTTACGGTCAATGGGAGAAGTTTTTAAGGAAAGAAGGATTTTCCTCCCCTTGTGCTTAGACATACCAGCATAGTAATTTTGTTACGCGCAGTTCCTTATATGATTGCCGAAATTAATTGTGTGCGTGTTCAATTAATTTAGAGTTTTGAAAGAAATTAAAGAGTATTCTACTTGTTTTTACATTTATTTCACAAAAAAAAATTCTTCTCGTTATAAGTTTACTGACAGCTGTTTCGATCCCTATCGGATCATCGTTAGAGGAGTAAACAATTGCTACTGCCCGTCCTCCAGATCGAAATTTGGCATTTCGGATAAAATCCTACCCCCGAATACTTCTCACCCGTAAAAACTGCGTATAATCAACCGCGCGTGGGCCCTGGCTTACATCCGATTTGAGGTGATAATATAATAAAATTCTCATTATGTGCTGTGAATTTGTGATACACTTATTATTTATATCAAAAATTGTTACTTGTTTGAACATTTACATAGTTAACCTGGTAATCATATAAGGAATACAGTGTTGCAAAACTATTGTAATAACACGTCTCTGCACGAGGCCAGCAAATTCCTTCCTTCAGCTCCCTAGAAGTGAAGTGTGTTGGTTGGCCCATGAACATTTCGCAAAATTTGGGAAGTGTTCAGATGAAAGCCAACATTTTTCCCCATAATCGAGACTTGATTCGAACACACTATTCGTCGTTTCGAATATCGAAAATCTTCACAATTTTCGCCGCCGCTGTTGCTGTTGGCTGGCATTGGCAGGCTTCTCTTTCTTCTTCGTTAATAGTTCGTTCGTTAGTAGTTCGCTCAATGTGTACTTTCATTACCTGGGCGCAGTATAATTTTGTATTTTTGTATTTATCGTAGTTGTAGTTATATATAGAATAAATATAAAAAGACTCAAATATGAATATTCCAAGTGAGTACATCTCAAAACCGGGAGATGTGACTGATCAGGTTAATTGTAATTTCGAATTTTTCGATTTTGGCAGATTCATGTCATCATCTATTTATAGTAAAATCTTATTAGTGTTTTAATAACAGGTTCCAGAGCAAAATAAAAGTCTCCTTTCAATTAGTTATGAAAGCTTATTAACTATATAGGATTCTGTGACGTGTATCAAGATGACGCGGAAAACTCTGAATTTGGGTTAATCTAGGACCTGGGTCTTTTCATTAGTAGTACTTTTTAAATTTATTACAAATGCTAAAGTATTGGGACTTATTGAAAGAATTTCGCCGACACATCAATCTTTATGCTGTTGTTGTAAACAAACGTTATAATTGCACATATATTCATTTCCGGAACTTAACTGAATAAACCTAGTTTTAATAATAATAAGCAGATCAATTTGACTTTTCACTACATCAGCTCAAAATTTCAGGACGTTAGGAACTAACAAGTGTACAGAAATCAAAAGTTCAGAAAGGTTACGAATTGAACGCGTCTTTCAATCAAAGTATTCATTTCCAATAGATGTCTTCTCTTCTTTTCTATTGCACTGTGGTACGTAGCCATATTATTTAAATGTTATATAAATGTTGAAATACATACTCGTTTTTGGTAAATTAAACACCTTACAATTGTATTTTTATTTTGCAGTAAGATGACCCCCCCCCCCCCAACCCTAATTTTAACGCTAGATCCGCGCCTGATAGCAGAAGGATTTATCACGACTGTCCTCCTCTCACTCCAAGAACATCGAGTACCTAATATCAATACAAAATTCAATCAAAGCAACGGTGATGAATAATGTCTTTCTTAAAGGCACACGATCCCTCGAAGGAGCTCCCTGGAGGCGGACCGTTTCTGTTTGCTGAAAAGTCGAATCAAAAGGAAAATGTCAAAAAAGATGGTTCTTTAACACTCAGTGGACTGTTCGCCTAATGTAATGCTCACAAATCTACAAGCCTATCGAAAACTCTAACTTTATTTTTAGCTATGCTAAACTGCAGGAAGCCTTGACATATATCTTATATTAGACCATCTATTAGTTGTTGAATCTAACATAGTTATACAATACTATCTAAGTACGAAACTAATAGTTACCCGTATATCCATGGCCGGTAAAACTAAGCATACCGAGATTCATACCGAACGATAATTCCAAAATTTAACACTCGAATGTACACATCGATAAATTCGTGAAGTATAAAAAAATTGATGGTGCAGGAAAAGCAGTAGTCTCCACAGTATACTAGGCACATATACGCAGCCAGGATGGCAAGATCATTGCTATACAGGTTATACGATACTATATCAATTGCGAATTCAACGTACAGCTCGAACCTAGTAAGGTATGTGTTACCATATTATTGTAATGCTAAAATTTTAGTAAAATTAATAATGTTACTCAAAATAAAGATCAGTAAGTCTAAATTATACGCACGTTCATGCATACCTGGCACATTGAATACGACTTCCAGTAATTTGATATAGCGGCAGTAAAATTTCACATTGCACTTATCTGTGGTCGTGGAGCCTCCCTTTTATCTGAGTATGAATACCATATGCAGGTACAGCAGGTGAAATGGGCCCAGAGCCCCCCCCCCCCCCCCCCCCCTATTATCGTGCTGTTTTTCTTGCCTGCGATACAATTCCCAAAATTCTCAATCCAATTTCGGCACTTTCGCAAAAGCCAAACTTAGTGAGATTTTGACTATCTTTCTGAGAAAGGCACAAAACTTTTGTGGATGAGACGTGAATAATCATAAGAATGATCGCGCTGCAACAATGGCAACACTGGCTTGGTGTATTTCAATTAAAACTCCCCGGAAAAAAGTCACAGGCAGGGTACGTAAATGCTTGCTCGCGAGCAGCTCCTGATGCACCTCTCAGCTCCTGAAATCCTCGAGAGCTAGAGCAATTTTTTTTCAAGTGCCTGTCAATCGCAAGCCTGAGCCGTTAAAATTTTCATAAAAACTCTCGCTCGCGCCCCGGAGCTGTATACTGGCCGAAGCTATTTTACGGCACCGGCTCGCGAGCTAGAGAATTTACGACAATTTTTTGGGCTCTGGCTCGCGAGCGGAAGCCATTTTACAAATAACTTTTTTGAAGCGCTCTTCCGGGACCCTCTCACGAGCGAGCCTTTTCGTACCCTGTTTAAAGGGGCGATCAAGAGCAAACTTCAATGCCTTAACTATATGAGATCACCACTCAGTAAGCAAGCAGGATGAATTTCGACACTATCAAATAATTCTCTACTCACGGCAAGTTAACTTTTCTTTACTCCAGGCTAATCAGAACACACAATTCAAAATCAAAATGTCTACCTTCTTACTTACCTTTTTTCTCTTCTTTTACTTCTTCTCCCCGGTTAGTCGCAAATTTATTCTCAACTTCTGCTCGCGGGACAATCTCCATTCTTTTTCTTCTTGACAGAAAGATGTCAGTCGCCGTAGGAGTAATCTTGACAGCTTAACGCGCATAATAATGTTTATTTCATAAATACCCTGTAATACATTGCAAATCACCTTATAACAGAGCCCCGTTTTATTTCTATTATTAATGGGTAGAACAGAAATGGTGACAACTTTTTTTTATTTAATTTTATAATTTACACCTTACTTACTTATGTAAGTATAAAACACAACAACTTTAACCGAAACATAATTGCCTCATTTAAAATAATGTAACATTCAGAATTACCGTTAATAATTCTCCCGTTTTGTCAGGACCAAGTGGTTTTTCCTCCATTCTACTTATTTTTATTTGGAAAAGTTTAAGTGCACCCCAGGACAGCATACTTTTCATATGAATGAATTCACCTGTAGATTCTCAACTTAAAACAGAACTTAAAGATATAACGTAGCCTTATAGATATATATACGTATGCGTGTTGGTATGTTTTCATGTATATATTATTATCTATGAAAGTATGAGAATTCTGGAAAACTTCCTCCATTATATGAAAGGCAACTTACCGTGCAGAAACTTCGAATCCGGAACTCTTTAGTAAACTTTAAATAAATGGCCGCAAAGTAAGCTTCTGGCGTAAATAAATCTACTTTCTCCAGTTAAATTGAATACACTGAGAGAGGTAAGTAATCAACTGATAGCCACTCCTGGGAATTGTGGTCCGTTGAATCCTTAGTGCACATACTCAGGTTACAGTAGGGCAATGCATGTACATATGTACATAAGTACATAAATTCGGCATGAACATTTTAAGAACATTTCCTTTGACCGGACATTTTTTTTATTTTTCATATACTCTACAGAAACATGATATTCAGGTCAAAACGAATGACCTAGAACTGTACAGAAATGAAAAAGTCGGGAAATTTTTCACATATGTCCTTGCAAAAGTTTACAGAAAATCAAGGAAAAATTTATTTAATTCGACGTACTCATTACAAACTTTAATTACATTTCGGTAAGGACAATTTCATGAAATCTAAATCCTCCAACTGTGCTCTGACAATTGTAATTTTCCGATAATAGTGCCTCCCTCTCCCCTCCCTATTCTCTTCATCCAAACCGCACATCACATCACATATGTATAACCTAATGTTGATAAAGGCATGTATTGTTGTTGTTGGCTCATATTATCCTTGGGAAAAATCATAGTAAGTAGTACGAATAGGAGATGCAGTAATTGGTTGGATCAGCAATTAATGGAGGGATCCGTTAAATTGAGGCAGGGTCGCTAGATCTAGGGTAAGTGGAGTTAGCCTTGTATGCGGTAAACTTCACCTCCTTCAGAAATCTCCTCTCAATTATTATTCAAATTAAGTTCACGTTCAAGTTTTAATGGTTTTTAAGACAGGAGGTTTCGAATGTTTCCCAATTAAGATAACAAGACCCTTCTAAAGGGCAGGCAGGCAAGCATTGTAAATTATTTTGACCTACTAATCCATGAAATGTGAACTCATTAAGGATAATTGATCATGAATGCTGCATACATGGATTCTCTTAAAATTTTACGAGGGCAAATCAATTCACAAAGAGATTTTTAAATGAAATACAAGGGAAGTCAGTGTCGTTTTATATAGATTTAATGCTCTTAAGTCGATTTATGATTAAATTTGTGTTGAACTGTAAGGTATTAACGTAAAACATTAAGCGCCAAGATGTCTTATCCTTAAAAGGTAGATAACTAGATAATGGAAATATGTACTCATGTACTAGTAATAAACAATTATAGCACTTACCTAAATTTTAAGCATTAGAGCATTTAATGACTCAATCAGGCTTTTACTTGTATTACTCAAAATTTAAAATTAAGATTTAGAGCGTGTCGTTTATTTTATTTTTTTTTGTTGAAGAACTATTATTCTGGCAACCCTTTAATGTTAAAGCAGTAAGAAAATATAGATTAATATGCCGAAATCAGCTGATCTTATAGTCTGAAAAAATGGCATATTACTTAGAATCTATATAAACGGTGTCCAAGTTACCATTGGGTAGCTTACAATAGTACAGAATACCGTAATGCTTAACGTTTTTTACTACTTTGGATTTTGATTTCCATGGTTTCTTACATAAATGTTCGCAACTTTCGATTTTTTATTTGGGTATTTAAACCGGTAACAACTAAATTAAGTGATGACTTCCTTTTCATGAGTTAGACTTAGTTGGGTCGACATATTAGCGTTGAGAATGTTTATTTAATGTTGTGCGGTCGGAGTTAGGTGCACGGGGGGAGGTACGGGCACTGTGTATAGCAAGCAATCATAAATGGTTTTTTTTTGTATATAAAATTATGAAAAATTGGAAAAAATCATACTAATTTGAAAAATCTTACAAATTGCAAATAAATCGTAATAATTGTTAAAATCTTCTGTTTTAACTATTATTTCTCAATTATTTTTGTCTACTTCTAATTTGTATGCAGTGCTATTCTTCTGAATTTTTCTCTTTTAGGCTTAATTGCCTACGCTTTAATGATTTGTTAGAGCTGCTGATTGAAACATTTCGCTTTACCGGTGTGAATGC